>JARTUT010001508.1:0-33854 GCA_030674115.1 Micraspis discolor | reverse complement strand
TGGGATCATCACATGTCTTCGGCGGAGTTTCGTTCAAAAAAGTTTTCGATATTACCTTCCTGACGAATCTCAACTTTTCAGAAGCTTGGAGGATGTTTGATCCATCAGGTGGATGGTTTTCTTGAATGTGGCAACAAAGCATCTGTTTCAAGAATGTTTTGTACTCGCAGTGGCGGCATTGATATCGCTTAGGTTCACTGGGTACTGTTTGTTGTCTGGGAACAATTCTGAATTTCAATTTCGGAATAACTTGCCTCTCAGTATGCAACGGCTTGCACCCCTTTTTCGTACGCCCCTGACTGGAAACGATTTCGCGATGCCATGCATTACAGAAGATGTATGTGCTCTATGCTTATTTCTGTGTTCCGGAAGCTAACCTCTATCGGTGACCTTCAGCGATTTTTGTTCACGTTCTGTTTCCACGTTCATATTCTGAAGAAATTAAACAGATCAATTTCTAAGAGTAACTTTTCTGAGTTAAATATCTGCGAGAAGTACGTGATCGTTCTCGGTAAGTGAATATTCCCTCCCAGGAATTGGAATTTTGGTGTTTTTCGGTTATTCATGTGAGGGCACGTTTTTATTTTTACTTTAGCTCGATTAACTTCAGGACAGAACTCCTTCTCGGCTTAATTTGTTGCTCTGATGTGATTTTACAATAATTCAGTTTATATTTGTCTAAAAGAAGTCGAGAGGAGCCCTGTTATATATGTCTTTGTATTTTCTAATGCTCTCTTGTTCACTCTAATATAGCTCCTCCTGGGGGTTAAATTGCATCTTATGACGAAGCCAAGAACATCACAGTTTGATCTTGAGATGAGTTATACCATAGGCTGTTGAGCTACGTCCTTTCACTGGATTAAGCACTGTTAATTTGAGCTTGTGGCATGGTCACCTTCTTCGACTGAGATGAGAATTGCATCGTATCAAGTAGCTGTCTGAATACGATAGAGAATTCGTGCAGAAACCATCTACATGCCCTGATCCCTTGGCATAGAACATCTTCGTGGGAATTCACCTTATATCTGGAAAATTGGAGGATGCGCTTGGAGGCTCGACAATTGTTAAGATAAGTCCCTAATGTGTGTTGTACTTGGGAGATTGGACATTTGACACAATTTGTAACTTAATATTGTATCTTTTTATTGTACTCATTATATTTGTCAAAAACCGAGGGGAGTTTTGTTGCTGGGATAATCAAGCCCACCCTGAGAAAATTAAGAGTAGAGTCTCATGCTCACCATCACCACTTAACGTGGCAATTAGAACGTTACACATTGGCGCCCAACGTGGGGCCCGAGGAACCTGGCAACAAATTAATCTCACTTATAACAACAAAACCAGTCTCTCATAGTATTTCGTTATCTACATTTATATGTTTTGCTATTGCATGAGTTGATGTTATATTCCTTTCTGTTTACTATTATCACGTGCCTTAACTGTTATCATTTTGTGCTTTTTTAACTCCAATTGTTATCTTATATCTAAAAAAATTTTTGAAGTCATGAATCCGGACTCCTTAAAGAGTCATGAACTCTCTTATGAGGTTGCGATACGCTTGGCCAGGGATGACAGGAGAACCGTTGAATTTAATCGTAAGATTTTGAGAGGTCTTTTGGCACAAGCAGAGAGGGATGGAGGTCCTTCTGAGTATCGGAGTATTTTTTCTGTAGAGGATGACTTTCATGAGCTTTCTTTTCGATTTCCGATTTGGAATCGAAGATATCTAAATTAACTCATAAGTCTGGCCTTGCTGATTTGGCCAAAATTGAGGATAGGTTATCTCACTGTGCTGGTCGCTTGAAACGCATTTCACTTGAGGACGATACCTTGAGAGTCAAAAGCATGACATTAGGCTTAAGATTATTGATTTAGAGGCAGATTTCCATGACCACAAGCTCGACTAAAACTGCTACCTCCGTTCTTTCGGATCCTGTCACTCTAACCTCTCACTGTTCCTCTTGTGTACAATCATCTAGTAGTAAAGTGCCTGTTTATAAATGGAACATCAGAAAATTTTCTGGGAAAGAGCCACTCGTACCATTTCTCTCGAACTTTTGGATACTTTAAAGATCTCTCGTGGCTGTTCTGATGAGGACCTATTTGCCTCGGCTTCAGACTTATTTGAGTCAGATGCCTGGACTTGGTGGCACAATCACTTCGTTAGAAAATCTTTCAGCACGTGGTCGGAAATGGTGGATGCGCTCAAGGATGCTTTTTTGCATACAAATTATGATCAGGTTCTACTCGATGAAATCAAATCGAGAAAGCAGCGTTCACGGGAAAGTGTTGGTGTTTTTATATCCTCGATGGAAGCTCAATTTTATCGTTTAAATGTTAAAATTCCTGAGGTAGAGATGGTTAGGATTATTAGATCGAATTTGCTACCGGACTATGTGAGGGCATTGGTTTTGAGAGATATTGATACTCTGTCTGATCTGACCTCCTTGTGTAAAAGAGTGGAGGCCACTCTTGGGTTGAGCACCGTGAAGTCTCGTGAAGTTTCTCAGGTTAACTTGATTACATGCTGGAATTGCGACAAGACTGACATAAATACTCATCATGATGTGAGGCGTCGGAATATATTTTGTTATGGCTGTGGAGCCAAAAATCTCGTAAAATCGAGGTGCCCTAAGTGTTCAAAAACGCAGATGCTGGTCACGTTATGGCAGAGGGCGTGATTCCGCATTTAGACCCTGCCAGAAGTCCAGGTCCAAGCGGCACAACATTGTAGGTACATTTGATCGTGAGGATTTTAATGATTGGTTGCTGAAAATCAAAGCCTTCTGCTCAACTGAGAAAGCACATCCCTTAACTTCCCAGCCAGAGCCTCTTACTCATTCTGTGTGTCCCTTGATAGAGAGAGTTTTTGATGATAATAGACCCTATCTTAGAGTGAAGATTTCTTCTGAAAGTATCTTAGCGTTATTGGATAGCGGTAGTAATGTGTCGATTATTGGTTCACCGTCGTTGTTTTTGCTGAAGAAGTTGAATTTACCTTTGAATTATGATGTTTCCTTACATGTCACCACCGCTGATGGAACTTTGCAGAGTACTCTGGGTTATGTTACTCTGAGTATTGAATTGGATGGTGTCTCGAGAGCTCTGAGGGTGTTAGTTGTTCCTTCCATTTCTCAGGAAATGATTCTTGGGATGGATTTTATTCAGACTTTCAACCTTAGTCTGAACTTCACTGATTCCTCTTATAATTCTTCAGTGCTAAATTCATCTGCTGTTCATGTGATTAGACCTGCTGATGCCTTGACTCCGGCTCAGAGATGTAACTTGGAGGAAGTCATTGATCAATTTCGAATACTTGGACCGAAGGATAAAATAGGTAGAACTCATCTTCTAACACACTCCATTAAGACGGAGGGATCTCCGATACGTCAGCGTCAATATCCCCTCTCACCTGCTATGCAGTCTGTCCTTAATAGACAGATAGACGAGATGCTAGAACTCGATATCATTGAGCCTGTTACCACTGTTTCTCCTTGGTCGTCTCCCTCTTTGTTGGTGAATAAGAAGGATGGATCATATAGAGTTTGTTTTGATGGCAGAAAGCTGAATTCTGTTACCCTCCCTGATTCATATCCAATGCCTTTGATTGAAACTATAATTAGTAAGGTGAGCAATGCCTCCTTTTTGTCCTCAGTGGATCTGAAGTCTGCTTTCTTTCAAATTCCTCTTGATGATGAGTCCAAGTTGAAGACTACATTTGCTGTTCAAGGTCGTGGTCTCTTTTGTTTTAAAGTTCTTCCTTTTGGTCTGAATAATGCCTCCCAGGCTATGTGTCGTCTCATGGACATGGTCATAGGTTCATCACTGGAACCGTATGTGTTTTATTATCTGGATGATGTAATTATTGTCACCCCTGATTTCGAGACCCATGTTAGAGTGTTGAAAGATCTTGCCAACCGTCTTAGAGAAGCCAATCTTACTGTCAACTTTGAAAAATGTCAGTTCTGTCGTCCCTCACTCAAATTCCTGGGATTTTTGGTGGATGAGCATGGTCTAAGAACGGACCCTGATAAGGTTAGATCCATTTTGGAATATCCTGTCCCCACTAACACCACTCAGATTAGGCGATTAATTGGTCTCATTGATATTATAGGCGATTTCTGAAGGATTTTTCTAGTGTCTGTTCTCCTATTTTGGACCTTTTGAAGGGTCGTAGGAAGGGACAACCTGTGCAATGGACAGATGATGCTAACACTGCCTTCATAAAGATAAAGCAGTTGCTCACCACGACTCCCATTTTGGCCAGTCCGGATTTCTCCAAGCGCTTTATTCTTGCTTGTGATGCCTCAGATGTTGGTGTGGGAAGTGTACTCTTTCAGGAAACCGATGGAGTTGAACATCCTATAGCATATTTCAGCAAATCCTTGTCAAAGTCTCAGCGAAACTACACCACGACAGAGAAGGAGCTTCGCCGTTCTACTTTCTATCGATCGATTTCGCCCTTACATTGAGGGAACTGAGTTCACGGTGATAACAGACCACTCTTCCTTGCAGTGGCTACATTCAATGAAAATCCCTCTCCCAGAATTGCTAGGTGGATGGTTCGATTATCTTGCCATCGCTTTAAGATAGTCCATCGGAGTGGCTCCTGAATACCGTTGCTGATTCCTTGTCGCGAATCCCTGAGGTGGCTGTTCTTGATCTTGGTACCTTGAAAACAGATAGTTGGTATCGTGACATGTGTGACAGAGTTGGAAGGAACCCTGAGTCCTTTCCTGATTTTAGGTCTCTGAGGGTGTTTTATACAAGCATATTATGTGTAGGTCCAGGTTCTCGGATAACTCTCCGGAATGGAAAATTGTGGTTTCGACGGCGAACAGATTGGAGCTTTTAAAGAAATATCATGACGATCCCTTGGCTGGACATTTTGGTGTTTTTAAGACCCTCTCTAGATTGTCTCAATTGTACTATTGGCCTAAGATGAGAAACTCCGTGAAAGCTTACGTTCGTAGATGTGGGGTGTGTGCTTCCTGTAAGTCTGATAATTTGCCGCAAGCTGGTTTGACGGGAAATTACCGAAACATCAATCATCCTTTTCAACTGATATCTGCGGATTTAATAGGTCCATATCCTAGGTCAAAAAGTGGGAACCAGTATGTTCTCGTGGTCACGGATTGGTTTACGAAATTTGTCTTGGTGCATCCTATGGCTAGAGCTACCGCTAGGGCTGTTGCCAGCTTTGTTGAGAATCAGGTTTTCCTTATCTTTGGGGTTCCTCAGATAGTAGTGGTGGACAATGGAGCTCAGTTTATTTCTAGGGAGTTCAAGAGCTTGATCGAGAGGTATAAAGTACAGAAGATGTGGTACAATGCGAGGTATTTTCCTCAAATAAATCCTACTGAGCGAGTAAACAAAACGATAACAACTGCCATAAGATCCTTTATAGATGAGAATCACAACACCTGGGACCAAAATATTCACCAGATTGCTCAGGCTATTAGGTTGGCCAAACATGAGGTTACTGGTTATTCCCTTCTTACTTGTGTTTTCATAGACACGTCCCTACAGATGGCGCATTTTTTGGATTGATTTCAGATAATGCTCGCAATCTGGTTGAAGTGGAGAACAAGCTTTTGATCCATCTCTGCAGCTCAAAGAACTTCCGGAGATTTACAACACTGTCCAACATAGACTGTTAGATGCATATAAGAAAAATGCATGTCGATATAATCTAAGGAAGCGTGACGTTCGTTTTGCGGTAGATGATAGGGTTTGGAAAAAGAACTTTGTCCTTTCGGATGCCTCCAACAAGTTTTCTGCGAAACTGGCTCCTAAGTATGTTCCCTGTATTGTTGATAAAGTGGTGTCTCCATTGGTCTATGGCCTGAAGGATCAGAACGGACACAAGTTGGGCAACTTTCATGTCAAACATCTTAAGCAGGACCTAACTCGTCGGGAGTCCACCAGCTCTGGCGGGGATGATCATGGGTAGCACGATTATGACCTTTTGCCTCCTTAAACTCTTTCTTTCTGGTGCACCCCTTTTCGATTGGCAGTTGTTGCTTGCATTGTCTTGTGTTTTTTGTGGTTTAGCCATGTTTGGTTTGACTCTGTGGAGGTTCCTTTTGGCCTTTGGTGCTTGTATTTTCTTCCAAATCTCGCAGGTTACGAATCTTCTTTGCGAGTGTTGCCATTGATCTGTCTGGAGTACATTGCGGATATGCAGCTGATAAGCCCTCTTTGGTGTAACCGCCGGTGTATTTTGGAGTTGTTTTTTTAATTTGACGTCGAGTGACACTCTGACGTTTTCTTGTGTACCGGATTGAAAGAATTGAGGCTTACCTTATTTTGTCGTAGATATCTTGTCTGATCTTATCATACATATCTTGTCTTATCTTGCCGCGGATATCTTACCTTGCCTTGTATCGTATATCTTGCTTTGTCTTACCGTGGGTATCTTGCCTAATTTTATCGCAATGTATCTTGCCTTGCCGCGAGGTACATATCTTACCTTATCGTGCACATCTTACCTTACCTTATCGTACATATCTTACCTTACCTTATCGTATATATATCTTACCTTACCTTGTCGTACATATCTTGGTTTGCCTTGTCGTATGTATCTTTCCTATGATTCCTTATCTCGATTTTGTCTCTGTAAGCTTATGCTTGCTGGCGCCCAATAAATTAAGCTGTGGTACCCTGGTGACGGAGGGGTGTTTTGGATCCGCCATAGGCCTGGGAATGTGACCGTCGAACATCTGACGTGTTGATAACTATATATATATCTGATTTTGACGTTTATCGATTTTGACGTTAGTTTTTATCTTTTCTATATACCTACTTGTGTCTCTATGTATCCCGCTAGACTCGCGAAGAGTGTGACCTCTCGTTGGTCGTGCATCAAGCCGTAGCTTTTTGCCCACGTTCTCTCTCGTCGAGTTCCTTGCCTTGGCGTATCTTGGTATCTGGCCACCCTCAGTGATCACATGTCTCATGACGTTTGTTTAGTTTGACTTATATTTCGGGATTTTAATTGGAAAATTTCTCATTCTGAAAAATTTTCTTTCCTGGGAGGAGGTGTGTGCAACGGCTTGCACCCTTTTTCGTACGCCCCTGACTGGAAACGATTTCGCGATGCCATGCATTACAGAAGATGTATGTGCTCTATGCTTATTTCTGTGTTCCGGAAGCTAACCTCTATCGGTGACCTTCAGCGATTTTTGTTCACGTTCTGTTTCCACGTTCATATTCTGAAGAAATTAAACAGATCAATTTCTAAGAGTAACTTTTCTGAGTTAAATATCTGCGAGAAGTACGTGATCGTTCTCGGTAAGTGAATATTCCCTCCCAGGAATTGGAATTTTGGTGTTTTTCGGTTATTCATGTGAGGGCACGAGTTTAGCTCGATTAACTTCAGGACAGAACTCCTTCTCGGCTTAATTTGTTGCTCTGATGTGATTTTACAATAATTCAGTTTATATTTGTCTAAAAGAAGTCGGGAGGGAGCCCTGTTATATATGTCTTTGTATTTTCTAATGCTCTCTTGTTCACTCTAATATAGCTCCTCCCTGGGGGTTAAATTGCATCTTATGACGAAGCCAAGAACATCACAGTTTGATCTTGAGATGAGTTATACCATAGGCTGTTGAGCTACGTCCTTTCACTGGATTAAGCACTGTTAATTTGAGCTTGTGGCATGGTCACCTTCTTCGACTGAGATGAGAATTGCATCGTATCAAGTAGCTGTCTGAATACGATAGAGAATTCGTGCAGAAACCATCTACATGCCCTGATCCCTTGGCATAGAACATCTTCGTGGAATTCACCTTATATCTGGAAAATTGGAGGATGCGCTTGAGGCTCGACAATTGTTAAGATAAGTCCCTAATGTGTGTTGTACTTGGGAGATTGGACATTTGACACAATTTGTAACTTAATATTGTATCTTTTATTGTACTCATTATATTTGTCAAAAACCGAGGGGAGTTTTGTTGCTGGATAATCAAGCCCACCCTGAGAAAATTAAGAGTAGAGTCTCATGCTCACCATCACCACTTAACGTGGCAATTAGAACGTTACAAGTATTCCTAATGCGGTCTTCTGATTGCAAAGTATCATCAACGCGATCCATAATTCGTCAATGAATGTGAAACTTTACTCACACTAAATTATTCAAAATGAAGATCTTCTCCGACCAACTTTCGAGATGTGAATGAGAATTTCCTCCCAGTTCGCCCTTTTATAACCATAAACATTTTACCACTTAAGTTTAGGTATTCCTTTTCGATTATTAATTATATTTTAATGTACCTACTTCCGTCATGGCCATTACGATCATAGATTCTGAAGGTATTGTTTCTATTGTTACTTTCTTCTTCATCGAAAAGAAAACAATACAAGTCCTCTTCAAACTAATTTATATATACACTTAAGGCTGTACATCACCTTGTGGCGAAACTCGAATTCCGCTAGATGGCACCATGGGAAAATTTCAAGGAACTGAAAACAGGCACGCCCATTGTACGAAATAGGACGGTCTGTACGGTATTTATGACCCCGAATAAACTTTCTAGGTACTGTCGCCGGTGGGTAGGATCGAAGCGGAATTTTTCTGGGTTTCGAAGAGAATGGTAAATCATCAGTTTTGATAATTCGACTGCATTAAAGAGGACATACGTCAAAACTTGAGCATAATGATATTTTATTATGGTGTTATTATTAACATATCTATTGTTAATTTTTTTGTAATTGGGTTTATCCTGTGGGAAAATAAAGTTGTTCATATATATCAAGATATTCATCGAATTTGGCTGCAATAGAAATAAAAACCTATTCAATATAAGTAAATTTATTGAATTCATGAATATTAGTTATAGAATATTACAACGCAGAAAGAAGTAAAACACGCATATGGACATAAAAACATACAAATAGATTTATATTATTTACACTAAAAATTTGAAAACAATACCATAAATAAACTAACTAGGCCTTCTTCAATAATGAAGGAATGGGTGTTATCACCACTCTTATCTTTCCGTCGACACAAATCATTTTTCGACAAGTAACTTTGTCATCGTCTTTTCTTTTTCTTTTAATTCTGGGTCGCCGAACGAAATGTGACTTTTGCTGGTTCAGGGATTCTGATAAATTTCTCATTATTTCGTCTTGCAATATTTTGGGATCATCACATGTCTTCGGCGGAGTTTCGTTCAAAAAAGTTTTCGATATTACCTTCCTGACGAATCTCAACTTTCCAGAAGCTTGGAGGATGGTTTTCTTGAATGTGGCAACAAAGCATCTGCTTCAAGAATGTTTTGTACTCGCACTGGCGGCATTGATATCGCTTAGGTTCACTGGGTACTGTTTGTTGTCTGAGAACAATTCTGAATTTCAATTTCGGAATAACTTGCCTCTCAGTATTCCTAATGCGGTCTTCTGATTGCAAAGTATCATCAACGCGATCCATAATTCGTCACTGAATGTGAAACTTTACTCACACTAAATTATTCAAAATGAAGATCTTCTCCGACCAACTTTCGAGATGTGAATGAGAATTTCCTCCCAGTTCGCCCTTTTATAACCATAAACATTTTACCACTTAAGTTTAGGTATTCCCTTTTCGATTATTAATTATATTTTAATGTACCTACTTCCGTCATGGCCATTATGATCAAAGATTCTATAGGTATTGTTTCTATTGTTACTTTCTTCTTCATCGAAATAGAAAAACAATACAAGTCCTCTTCAAACTAATTTATATATACACTTAAGGCTGTACATCACCTTGCGGCGAAACTCGAATTCCGCTAGATGGCACCAAGGGAAAATTTCAAGGAACTGAAAACAGGCACGCCCATTGTACGAAATAGGACGGTCTGTACGGTATTTATGACCCCAAATAACTTTCTAGGTACTGTCGCCGGTGGGTAGGATCGAAGCGGAATTTTTCTGGGTTTCGAAGAGAATGGTAAATCATCAGTTTTGATAATTTGACTGCATTAAAGAGGACATACGTCAAAACTTGAGCATAATGATATTTTATTATGGTGTTATTATTAACATATCTCTTGTTAATTTTTTTGTAATTGGGTTTTTATCCTGTGGGAAAATAAAGTTGTTCATATATATCAAGATATTCATCGAATTAGGCTGCAATAGAAATAAAAACCTATTCAATATAAGTAAATTTATTGAATTCATGAATATTAGTTATAGAATATTACAACGCAGAAAGAAGTAAGTCACGCATATGGACATAAAAACATACAAATAGATTTATATTATTTACACTAAAAATTTGAAAACAATACCATAAATAAACTAACTAGGCCTTCTTCAATAATGAAGGAATGGGTGTTATCACCACTCTTATCTTTCCGTCGACACAAATCATTTTTCGACAAGTAACTTTGTCATCGTCTATTCTTTTTCTTTTAATTCTGGGTCGCCGAACGAAATGTGACTTTTGCTGGTTCAGGGATTCTGATAAATTTCTCATTATTTCGTCTTGCAATATTTTGGGATCATCACATGTCTTCGGCGGAGTTTCGTTCAAAAAAGTTTTCGATATTACCTTCCTGACGAATCTCAACTTTTCAGAAGCTTGGAGGATGTTTGATCCATCAGGTGGATGGTTTTCTTGAATGTGGCAACAAAGCATCTGTTTCAAGAATGTTTTGTACTCGCAGTGGCGGCATTGATATCGCTTGGGTTCACTGGGTACTGTTTGTTGTTTGGGAACAATTCTGAATTTCAATTTCGGAATAACTTGCCTCTCTGTATTCATAACATAACATAACATAACATTTTATTCAATCCTTTTTGACATTTTTACATGTATAGGACAAGTCAATAGAAAAATAGGAAAAATTACAATAAAAAGAAACAATGAAAATTTGCAATATATAAATGTTAACAAAAAACAGAATCTCCCAGATATTCCCCCACGCTATAATAAGCCTTATTTAACAAAATCTGTTTCAATCTACTCCTGAACACAGAAAATCGCAGTTCTCTCATTGCAGGGGGCAGATGATTGAAGAATCTTATTCTTTGAAAATTTGGAGAGGACTCATACCTGGATGTCCTGTGCGCAGGAACAGATAAAGTGGACACATTTCTGGTATTATAACCGTGTCCATCCGATAGATTAGGCAGTGTATTGATATTTTCTTTCGCATATAATAAGGATCTGTAAATATATAATGAAGGCACAGTCATTATCTGCTTTTGAACAAAAACATTACGACAAGATGTACGCGAGCTCAAGCCGAACATCAGGCGTACTAACCTCTTCTGACAAATTAAAATTCTGCCCACACTTACTGAGTTACCCCAGAGCAAGATGTCATAGTCCAAATGTGCATGGAAAAGTCCGTAATACACGGTGATTAATGACTCCATGGGCAGAGATTCCCTTATCCTGCTCATAGCATAATAAGCCTTGTTCAGTTTAGTGCTCAAATATTGGATGTGATCACACCACCTCAATTGGTCGTCCACCATCAAGCCAAGAAACTTGATGCCTGATTTTGACCTGACAATTACATCGTCATGCTTCAGCGTTATAGTCTCATTTCTAGCCCTGAGGCTGAAAATGACCCACTCAGTCTTATCAACATTGACAATAACAGAGTTATCCTTGCACCATTTCGTGAAACTTTTTATTAGATTTTTGCACTTATTTACGAGTTCTTCAAGTGTTGTGGCCGAAATTACAAATGACGTGTCATCGGCATACATTGTGATCCACTCAGCAATCACATGTTCCGGCATGTCATTGATGAAAAGTAAGAAAATTAGTGGACCCAACACGGACCCCCTGTGGAACACCCAAGAGGACACTGAATGTATCAGAAATGTATTCAGCTAATTTGACACATAAATACCTGTCCGTTAAAAACTATTGATCCACTGGAGAAAAACTCCTCGAAATCCCAAACTAAACAGCTTTTTGTGTATGTTCTCGAAGTTTAAGCAATCGAATGCACGCGAAAGATCAAAGAAGAGACCGCACACCCATAGACCAGCATCTAAACACGCATAAACATGTTCAATGAAAGACACGGCAGCAGTCTGTGCTGAACGCCCTGTCCGAAAACCATGCTGAGCACGACTCAACAAACCGAACCCACCCAAGAAATCCAGCATTCGGTCAAATACTATCCTTTCGATTATCTTTGAAAAACACTAAGCAAACAAATTGGTCTATAATTACTAATAATAGTAGGATCATCTTTCTTAAATACCGGAACCACAGTAGACAACTTCAGACAAGATGGAAATACGCCGTTGGTAATTGAAAGGTTAATAAGGTAAACCAGATGTTCAATGATTGGTTGAGCAAATGATTTCAGCATTCTAGCGGAAACCGAATCAGCACCAGTACTCTTATTATTTTTTAAACTTGTGATTGCTTGAAATACCTCCATATGAGTCACAGGATGGAAAAAAAAGGTGGTGCAATTAATCCTAGACGATGTACAAATATTTGAAAATGTGGTCCCATAATGTTGTTGGATACATTTTGTACTAACAGTAGAAAAATATTCACCAAACGCATTTACAATTTTATTGGTATCGGAGCAAAAAGCATCACCTATTAGCAGTGATGGGGGAAATTTAGGCCTAGCTTTTCTCCCGGTCGCCTCGTTCACAATATTCCATACAGTTTTATTCATATTTACGGAACGACATAGAATATTTCGGTTAAACTCAAGTTTGGTGTTAGTTAAAAGTAGTCTGTAGTCTTTTTTCTTGCTTTTATATAATTCTGACAAATAATTCGAGTTTGTGGACTTGCTCAGCCAAAATAAGTTTTTCAAAGCACGGCCTTCTTGTCGAACTTTTTCAGTCACCCATCCACAATTTTTATTATTAACCGAAACTTTTCGTAGTGGGCAGCAGTCCTCTATTGAGCACTGTATAGTTTGTAGTAAGTGGTAAAAACCACAATCGACAGAAGATGCAGTATAAATGCTAGAGAAATCGCTTTCTGAGATGACCTTATTTAGATGAAATAGATTTTGTTCAGAGCAGTCCCTAATGAGTTTATGTTTTTCCATTTTTTGTCCTGTGGGGTTTTAGTAACCACATAACAAAGTAACATTGCCTTATGATCCCCTAAATGAGGCTCAAAACCCGACAGTTATAGCTATCGGGTTTGACATTCGTTAGAATGTAGTCAAGTTTGGAAATTGATGTATGATTATTTTTATTTGTGAATATCCTGGTAGGCTCGGAAGAAGTTATTTTGAGATCAAAACACAACATAATATCATCAAGTAATCGTTTTTGCCACAATTAAGATCCAGATAATTGACGTTCAAATCGCCACAGACAAATATCAAGTCGTTTTTGCGGAAGCTGCGTTCTAATATAATAGATAATTCTTTCAAAAAAATGTCATAGTTTCCGGAAGGAGATCTATAAACGCACAATATATTTACATTCAAATCATGAAATCTTATTTTAACAGCACAGCACTCACAATGAATGTCAGAGCAAATACCTGAAAATTGCAGTTTTTTGAATTCTATGTCATTTTTAACAAAAATTAAAGTACCTCCATGAATCTTTGTCTCACGGCAGTAATGTGCCGCAATAATATATCCAGGTAAAGAAATATACTCTACACTTTCACTGCTACACATATGTTCAGTCACACACACAACATCCGGGAGTTGATCATCCACCAGGATTTCCATAATGTTCAATTTGTTTCCTATTCCTTGGGCGTTAACATTCAGAATTTTTAAATAAGTTCCTTGAAAGGGGGTGTGTACATCTATTTTATTGACCTTTGGGAGATCCTCCACTGCAATTGCGGTGGGGACCTGCCTTTTTTGAAAAAACTGCGAAACACGAACTCCATTTGGCCATATGTCCTTTTTCCATATATTATTCAGGTTTTCTTGATTAATTGAAATTTTCATTGATGAATAAATTTCAGGTTGTTTAGAACGTAACGGTTCACAAATTACTTCAGGAAAATTTCCAACAAGTATACTTTTTAGATCATCAGTTGTGGTTCCTGGGGCCAGTCTCGTAACATGTAGAGAAGTATATTTTGGTATTGTTTTAATACCAGTTAATTCTTTATTTTGTCCCACAACAAACTTACGTCTTTTTCTTTCTCTGTACATGAACCCATTCATCCTGTGGGTTAGCCATATTTATTCCTGCAATTATATGACTTGAAGGTGCCGGTAATATATTTCTGGGCAAACTATTTTTATTTATATTTTCATTCTTAGTTCGCAACAGCCGCTCAGTAGTGGTATCGGTGACAAATGTATTATCGTTCCCGGTATGTTTACTTTTCACACTTGCAGATTTGTTTGATGAAATCGAGTTGGAACGAATATTGGGATGACCTTGAGGGTTCAAGCCGCTCATTGACGTTTCAGAATTAATTTCTAGTGCTTTTATAAGTTGTTTTTGAATTTTACTCGAATATTCCATCTCTTCAAGAAGCTTTTCTTGTAGATATTTCTCTCTTTAAGACACTCATTTTCTTTCACCAATAACAATTGATTTTCCATCACTTTAACCTTACAACCATCACAAACCCAGTAAATGTTTGAGTTTTCACTAATAATTTTTGCCCATGCATCTTTTACAGATACACAGACAAGATGAAATTTAACTTGACATGAAAAACAACGTATAAACTTTGTATTTACGATGAAATTATCAGAGCAACGCTCACAGACGTGTTCACCGCTCGACATATTCTCGTTATAACATTCCTAATGCGGTCTTCTGATTGCAAAGTATCATCAACGCGATCCATAATTCGTCACTGAATGTGAAACTTTACTCACACTAAATTATTCAAAATGAAGATCTTCTCCGACCAACTTTCGAGATGTGAATGAGAATTTCCTCCCAGTTCGCCCTTTTATAACCATAAACATTTTACCACTTAAGTTTAGGTATTCCCTTTTCGATTTTATTTCCTTCCAAGTCAGAAATAATTCCCTTTAAGTCATTAACAGTTTCACAAATTCCGATCACGTCCTCATCATGAGTATACGGATTTGACACGACATGAAAGCTACGATTAGCCCTTTCCTGACTAAGTAGTCCTCTCAGGATTTTTCTTTTAGCATGAATATCACCGGTAGGATCGAAACCTCTTATTTTAATTTCATATGTCAACTCATCAATTTTTAAATGATTGGGATTCATTTTGTAGTGAAAATAAAGAAATATGAATGTAGATAGAAAAGCTACCAGAAAAGTTTAAAAAGTTTGAAAAGAAAAATATTGTATATAAATACCCCAGGAATAACTCGTAAAAAATGTCTGAATATCAACGACAAAAAATTATCGGTAATAAATAAAAAGAATTTTTATGAAAGATTATTTTTCGAAAGAAAAAATTTAGAAATCAATCGAAAAGGAAGGAGTTCATTCAACAGTAAAAATATATGTTAGTAAATTTTGCACAAATTCTGTCGGATCAAATATTTTACAAGATTTCCAGAAAAGAAAGAGAAAAGAGAAGTCAAGCACTGTGAAGCTTTCAAAGAAACAGCGGGGCCCCACGTTGGGCGCCAATTGTGTAACCTACAGTTGCACGTATGCCTATCGGCTGCACAGATTGTTACGGTGAGGGGTGAGTTTCAAAAATCAACTTCACAGGACTCAACTTTTGTTGGGCGCCAGGTTTAACAAGTAAACCGAGAGAAATCTTGCTTATACTCAATATAATGAAAATTACTTTTAAAATTTAATCAAACTAGAAATTTACAAAATATGTTGTTAACAATTATTGCTGAAGGCTGAATTATAATAAAAAAATATATATATACAGATACAAATTTGGCTTTATAAACATGTAATGGACTCCAGACAGAATTTGGATATGTTCAAGTTAGAAACAAGAATTTTGAGACCTCACTTGTGTTTATTCCAGGTATTTTAATCCAAATTTTTGAATATTCAGAGTTGAGTGTCGTAGAAGCTTGCTGGGTAGATAATAACCAACTTATTTTTGGATGGCCCGATACTTAATTCAGTTTGGTGGAGGCCCTTCAGTTTGGTGGAGACTTGTTCGAATTGGTGGAGGCTCGTTGGTTGGATATTAGCCAAAAATATTCTGATCTTCGTAAGTCAGTTGCTAAGATGATGTTGATTTCCTCCAATGTCGACTGATACTCCAGCATGCAGTGCAGAATAAATGAAAATTAGTTTAGGTCAAAATTGTAATCAACTTAAATTCTGTTCTAACTCCTCTGGCAATATGATGATAAAAACCAGTAAATGTTTCACAAATTCTCAGCCCAAACAATTTCAAAAGAGATATGACAAATATAAGCAATATAAATAATATGAACAAAAGTTAAATATATTTTTAATCATGTATGGTAATCTACTTTCCGGAAAGAGAAATAAAATCAAGTTCAATATATCTTCTGAATTAATAATCAATATAATAAATTTTAGAATTGAAATTTAGATAAATGATCCGAAAGAACCATACAAAATGAGTATAAAAATGAGGATAAAAAAAAGGAGCATGTACTCTCTGGCAACTGAAGAAATGAAAGAAAAAATAAATGTAAATGAAATCCCAATCTCTCTGAATGTGAGCAAGGATTAAATAAAGAAATTCGTTAAATGAAATTCCTGAACAAGGAAGAAGAAAAGATAAATTTAATTAAATCAATTAATTAAGAAAAAATCATTCACCAGAAATCACACTCACTTTTTATCACCTCTTCACAACGTCTTGTCTCAAATCTAAGTGACCTTCGAAATCGTTCATAAAAATGGAAATTGAAAATGACCTCCTCCCTCCTCGCGACAAACAGGTTTCATTCTTCCGTGAAGTACGGAAGCATTGGCGGCACGGCGATAGGGAATACGGGATGTAACGAAAAATCGTTACACACCACCCCACCTGGGTAAAAAAATTTGGAAACTTGAGAAGTTTACAAATTTTTCTCACTTTGACTAAAACCAATCATCAAGAAACCAGGTAGAAATTCAGGCATTAACATCAAGCTCAAAATTAAGTAATAGATACGAGTATTGTATTAGATAATTAAAGTAAAGATAGATAAATAAAGTACAAGATAAGGTAAGTTAAAGATAGATAATTTAGATATTATATCGTATAGAATGCAAATTCATATCATACACAGGGTTTCAAATGTCAAAATTGCTAAATCCCAAAAAAATAACATTGTTGTAGGTTCACTCATGAAAGCACAAATTTTCCATAGAAACTACCAAAATATAGATTCTTTCATAGTTCATACCATTCAACCGATTCATTCTGCATTACGATAGATATAAAATAAGATAAGGCAAAAATAAATGAAGATACAATTACTTCGAGCTATCATCTGAATCAGCGCTGAAATATAACTCCTCATCGGAATCTGAATTCTCGTCCACATAAGCAGACTTAAGATCCTTAACGTGCCAGCGTCCTAAATCGTTACCATCTAAATCCTGAAGTTTGTAAACTAAGTCAGACACCACCCCAGTTACAACACATGGTACAAACTTAGGGGCCAACTTAGCACAATAATTGTTGCCAGCTGAAGAGAGAGTAACATTCCTCTTCCACACCTTGTCACCTACATAGAATCTAAGTTTTCTTCTTCTCAAATTGTACTGATGAGAGCTCCTAAGATAAGCCTGGTGCAATCTATTTCGCACTTCGACAAATAAATCCGGAAGCTGTTGAATATCATCAATTCGTTGCGATTTGTCTGAAACGGAAAGAATACTCTTATCATTCTCGGAAATTTTTCCATAAAAATCCCCAGTTACCGGAACATTCCTAGCGAAAGCGAGGAAAGCAGGAGAATAACCGGTGACATCATGTTTCGCCAATCTTATATCTTGAGCTACTTTGAAAATAGAGGAATCCCAATTTTTGTGATTATCATGAATATAGCAGCGAATTGAAGTCACTATAACTTTATTTACTCTTTCTGCGAAATTAACTTGAGGATGATATTTTGCGTTATACCAAATCTTCTGTACACGGTATGTTTCCATTAAATTCTTGAACTCTCTACTTATGAATTGACTACCGTTATCGACCATTACAATCTGTGGTACGCCGTAAATGAGAAATACATTATTTTCCATAAATTTAACGATATTCTTCGAAGTGGCTTTATACATCGGATGAACAAGAGTAAATTTGGTGAACCAATCGACCACCACAAGAACATATTGATTTCCTTGCTTAGATCTCGGATACGGACCCAAAATATCCACAGAAATACACTGAAAGGGAAAATTTATGTTCTTATATGAACCCATTTGACCGGCCGGAGGTAAGTTCGTACTTTTACAGGCAGCACAAATAGGACACTTTCTAACATACTTGTACACATCACTTCGGATTTTTGGCCAGTAGTATAATTCAGATATTCGATTAAGCGTTTTAGATATACCTAGATGAGCAGATGTTTCCTTATCATGATAAAAGTTAAGAATTTCCGAACGATTAGCTGAAGGGACCACGATTTTCCAATCAGTTAAATTGCTGGTTAAATTGTGATTAGAAAAAATATGTTTGTACAAAATTCCGTTTTCTACTCGAAAGGAGGGATATTTTTCGGGACTTTTCAGAACATTTTCTATCATGGATTTATACCATTTATCAGGTTGAAAAGTAGTAACGTCAATTACAGAAATATCTGCGACCGAACGCGATAATGCATCAGCCACTACATTCAAGGATTCTTTTCGATGTTTTATTGTAAAGTCAAATTGAGAGAGTTTAACTGCCCACCTAGTCAAACGACCAGAGGGATTTGATAAGTTATGGAGATAGATAAGAGAAGCATGATCAGATTCGACAGTAAACTTGGTACCTTCTACATAACTTCTGAATTTTTCAATTCCAAAAATTACTGCTAGAAGTTCCTTTTCGGTCACGGTATATTTACGTTGACAGGTTGTTAAAGTCTTGCTTGCATAAGCTACAGGGTGTTCCAAACCATCACACTCTTGGTATAATATTGCACCAACGCCTGTGTCCGAAGCATCACACTGAATGATGAAGGGCTTTGAGAAATCCGGGCTGGCGAGAACTGGAGCTGAAACTAGACGAGATTTAATTTCAGTGAAAGCTTCTTCAGCTTCAGGAGTCCAAGTTATAGGTTGTCCTTTTTTTCGACCATGCAACAAGTCAGATATAGGAGAACAGATAGTTGAGAAATCTTTAATGAAACGCCGATACCAACCCACTAAACCAATCAAACGCTTGATTTCAGTTGTGCTCTTGGGGGTTGGATAATTGACTATCGCAGAAACCTTTTCTGGATCAGTTCTTAATCCATGCTCATCGACGACAAACCCAAGATAAACAAGAGATGAACGGCAGAACTCACACTTGTCCAAATTCACAGTGAGATTCGCATTTTTGAGTCTCTGATAAACCTCCATCAAAACCTTCATATGAAGCTCAAATGTTGGAGTGGCTATGATGATGTCATCTAGATAGACAAAACAATAAGGGGCCAAGTATGGACCTATAACCCTATCCATCAAGCGAACCATAGCTTTTGGACTATTCTTAAGTCCAAATGGACAAACAATAAACTCGAATAAACCTCTGCCTGGAATTGCAAATGCTGTTTTCGCACAAGAAGAATCATCTAAAGGAATCTGGAAAAACGCTTTCGTCAAATCAATCGAAGAGAGATATCTTGCGTCCCTCAACTTGTTGAGGATACAATCTATCTGAGGCATAGGATACGTATCGTCTGCTGTAACCTGATTTAATTTCCTACCATCAAAATATACACGATATTCTCCTGTACGTTTTGGAACTAACCACAACGGACTACACCATGACGATTGAAAAGGACGAATTACCTGCAATCGCAACATTTCATCATTCTCTTTATTCAAATGTTTTTGCATAGCAGGCGACAAAGGATATTGTCGCTGAACAATTGGTTTCGCGTCTCCTGTATCTATGTGATGAGTTGTCAAATTTGTACGACCGATTTTATGTTTGGGAGCTATTGATTGGAAAGATCGTATGACATTCTCAAGTTCTTTTTTCTCGGAAGATGACAGCTCAGAGAAAGGCTTGATAGCATTTACTGCATTTATAGAAGCTTCAGAAGTATAGGATAGATTCGAGAAGTTAGCTTCAATCCGATAAGATTGGAAAAAATCCATACCCAAAATTAAAGTATGTGTGACAGAAGGAATTACTAAAATTTTCATCTCCTTCGAAATACCCTCAAGCGAAATAGGAACTGAAATATATCCCAGGAAATCCTGCGGTTTACCATCAGCAGTAGTAACGTTAATAGGCGACTCATACTTAATCGGAATATTAAACTTTTGTAAAAGGGAAAAACCAGTAGAACCCAGAATAGAAGAAGTACTACCAGTGTCAGCTAAGGCAAGTATTCTTTGACCGAAAATTTCAATGTTCAGATAGGGGCGATTATCGTTAGGTTTTTTTACAAAAAATGGATTGATATTTACAGCTGAAGGTTCAACATGTGAATATTTTATTGGTTCGAAACGTTTTGTCTCCGGTTGGTTTTCGATTTTGCGGCAACATGATTGGAGGAATTTCGATTTGTTAAAACGTAACTGTTCGGACTGGTGACGAGATTCGTGTTCTCGCCACCTCGATTCGCTTTTTTTGAATTACATTGACCACATCTAGACTTGACTGTGTCTTTTTTACCACATCCATAACAAAATACTGTTTTGGGTTTTCGACATTGAGGATAATTGTGACCTGCTAAACCGCAATTCCAACATCGAGAACCAGATATTGTAGATACATTATTAGATTGACTACGAGAAACAGACCTATAAGAGGAAGAATTAGAGTCACGAACAGGTCTACTGAGGTCTGGTTCTAAGAGGCCGGAATCATGATTTGGTGGAACTTTATAACGGCTGACCCAAATACTAGATTCCTCGAGTTTCTTGCAGAGATCGGTAAGCTCACTAACCGTCTTGGGGTCATACATCGCTAAGCCTGAAATGAAAAATGGCAGCAGGTTCCTACGAATCTTCCTAACCCTAGTTGCCTCATCTGGTTTGTTCGCCAACCTATTAAAAAGACCTTCCATTGAGGAAATATATAAAGACACTCTCTCCTTGGATCCCTATGTCCTCGCGTTGATCTCTTGTTCCAAATCCTCCTCGTAAAAGTATGGTAGAAAATCTTTTCTTAACTCCACCACAAGCTCATCCCAAGTCTGAAATTTACCTTTGTTATTCACAAACCAAGTCCATGCAGAACCTCTAAATAAGTCACAAGCCGACTGGAGTAATTCCTGCTTTGATACACCTCGCGCCTGTCGCAACAATTCCACCTTCTCCAGAAATGAATTCACTGACTCAGTTTGATCCGAACCTGTGAAATAAATATTCCACTTATGTGGAGCAACAAAAGAACTATTACATACACCAACATAAGGGACAGAAGCATGCACCTCTGTTGGGGTAGAAGACCTCCCAGGAGAAACCTTCATATCAAAATCAGGTTCCAACTCCAAAACCTCATACTCCAGTTTCTGCTTCATCAGAACCTCAGGATCATCCTCAGCAACCATTTTAGATAATCGGTTAGACAAATGAGCCAAGCGACTCAAAATCCTCAAAAAAGCAGGGTCATTTTTATTTCCTTCCAAGTCAGAAATAATTCCCTTTAAGTCATTAACAGTTTCACAAATTCCGATCACGTCCTCATCATGAGTATACGGATTTGACACGACATGAAAGCTACGATTAGCCCTTTCCTGACTAAGTAGTCCTCTCAGGATTTTTCTTTTAGCATGAATATCACCGGTAGGATCGAAACCTCTTATTTTAATTTCATATGTCAACTCATCAATTTTTAAATGATTGGGATTCATTTTGTAGTGAAAATAAAGAAATATGAATGTAGATAGAAAAGCTACCAGAAAAGTTTAAAAAGTTTGAAAAGAAAAATATTGTATATAAATACCCCAGGAATAACTCGTAAAAAATGTCTGAATATCAACGACAAAAAAATTATCGGTAATAAATAAAAAGAATTTTTATGAAAGATTATTTTTCGAAAGAAAAAAATTTAGAAATCAATCGAAAAGGAAGGAGTTCATTCAACAGTAAAAATATATGTTAGTAAATTTTGCACAAATTCTGTCGGATCAAATATTTTACAAGATTTCCAGAAAAGAAAGAGAAAAGAGAAGTCAAGCACTGTGAAGCTTTCAAAGAAACAGCGGGGCCCCACGTTGGGCGCCAATTGTGTAACCTACGGTTGCACGTATGCCTATCGGCTGCACAGATTGTTACGGTGAGGGGTGAGTTTCAAAAATCAACTTCACAGAACTCAACTTTTGTTAGGCGCCAGGTTTAACAAGTAAACCGAGAGAAATCTTGCTTATACTCAATATAAAGAAAATTATTTTTAAAATTTAATCAAACTAGAAATTTACAAAATAAGTTGTTAACAATTATTGCTGAAGACTGATTTATAATAAAAAAATATATACAGATACAAATTTGGCTTTATAAACATGTAATAGACTCCAGACAGAATTTGGATATGTTCAAGTTAGAAACAAGAATTTTGAGACCTCACTTGTGTTTATTCCAGGTATTTTAATCCAAATTTCTGAATATTCAGAGTTGAGTGTCGTAGAAGCTTGCTGGGTAGATAATAACCAACTTATTTTTGGATGGCCCGATACTTAATTCAGTTTGGTGGAGGCTCCTTCAGTTTGGTGGAGACTTGTTCGAATTGGTGGAGGCTCGTTGGTTGGATACTAGCCAAAAATATTCTGATCTTCGTAAGTCAGTTGCTAAGATGATGTTGATTTCCTCCAATGTCGACTGATACTCCAGCATGCAGTGCAGAATAAATGAAAATTAGTTTAGGTCAAAATTGTAATCAACTTAAATTCTGTTCTAACTCCTCTGGCAATATGATGATAAAAACCAGTAAATGTTTCACAAATTCTCAGCCCAAACAATTTCAAAAGAGATATGACAAATATAAGCAATATAAATAATATGAACAAAAGTTAAATATATTTTTAATCATGTATGGTAATCTACTTTCCGGAAAGAGAAATAAAATCAAGTTCAATATATCTTCTGAATTAATAATCAATATAATAAATTTTAGAATTGAAATTTAGATAAATGATCCGAAAGAACCATACAAAAAGAGTATAAAAATGAGGATAAAAAAAAGGAGCATGTACTCTCTGGCAACTGAAGAAATGAAAGAAAAAATAAATGTAAATAAAATCCCAATCTCTCTGAATGTGAGCAAGGATTATATAAAGAAATTCGTTAAATGAAATTCCTGAACAAGGAAGAAGAAAAGATAAATTTAATTAAATCAATTAATTAAGAAAAAATCATTCACCAGAAATCACACTCACTTTTTATCACCTCTTCACAACGTCTTGTCTCATATCTAAGTGACCTTCGAAATCGTTCATAAAAATGGAAATTGAAAATGACCTCCTCCCTCCTCGCGACAAACGGGTTTCATTCTTCCGTGAAGTACTGAAGCATTGGCGCACGGCGATAGGGAATACGGGATGTAACGAAAAATCGTTACAATCTATTGTTAATTTTTTTGTAATTGGGTTTTTATCCTGTGGGAAAATAAAGTTGTTCATATATATCAAGATATTCATGGAATTTGGCTGCAATAGAAATAAAAACCTATTCAATATAAGTAAATTTATTGAATTCATGAATATTAGTTATAGAATATTACAACGCAGAAAGAAGTAAGTCACGCATATGGACATAAAAACATACAAATAGATTTATATTATTTACACTAAAAATTTGAAAACAATACCATAAATGAACTAACTAGGCCTTCTTCAATAATGAAGGAATGGGTGTTATCACCACTCTTATCTTTCCGTCGACACAAATCATTTTTCGACAAGTAACTTTGTCATCGTCTCTTCTTTTTCTTTTAATTCTGGGTCGCCGAACGAAATGTGACTTTTGCTGGTTCAGGGATTCTGATAAATTTCTCATTATTTCGTCTTGCAATATTTTGGGATCATCACATGTCTTCGGCGGAGTTTCGTTCAAAAAAGTTTTCGATATTACCTTCCTGACGAATCTCAACTTTTCAGAAGCTTGAGGATGTTTGATCCATCAGGTGGATGGTTTTCTGAATGTGGCAACAAAGCATCTGTTTCAAGAATGTTTTGTACTCGCAGTGGCGGCATTGATATCGCTTAGGTTCACTGGGTACTGTTTGTTGTCTGGGAACAATTCTGAATTTCAATTTCGGAATAACTTGTCTCTCAGTATTCCTAATGCGGTCTTCTGATTGCAAAGTATCATCAACGCGATCCATAATTCGTCACTGAATGTGAAACTTTACTCACACTAAATTATTCAAAATGAAGATCTTCTCCGACCAACTTTCGAGATGTGAATGAGAATTTCCTCCCAGTTCGCCCTTTTATAACCATAAACATTTTACCACTTAAGTTTAGGTATTCCCTTTTCGATTATCAATTATATTTTAATGTTCCTACTTCCGTCATGGCCATTACGATCATAGATTCTGTAGGTATTGTTTCTATTGTTACTTTCTTCTTCATCGAAATAGAAAAACAATACAAGTCCTCTTCAAACTAATTTATATATACACTTAAGGCTGTACATCACCTTGCGGCGAAACTCGAATTCCGCTAGATGGCACCAAGGAAAATTTCAAGGAACTGAAAACAGGCACGCCCATTGTACGAAATAGGACGGTCTGTACGGTATTTATGACCCCAAATAAACTTTATAGGTACTGTCGCCGGTGGGTAGGATCGAAACGGAATTTTTCTGGGTTTCGAAGAGAATGGTAAATCATCAGTTTTGATAATTTGACTGCATTAAAGAGGACATACGTCAAAACTTGAGCATAATGATATTTTATTATGGTGTTATTATTAACATATCTATTGTTAATTTTTTCGTAATTGGGTTTTTATCCTGTGGGAAAATAAAGTTGTTCATATATATCAAGATATTCATCGAATTTGGCTGCAATAGAAATAAAAACCTATTCAATATAATTAAATTTATTGAATTCATGAATACTAGTAAGCCAGGAGATCCATAGGCCCGTAGATCTATAGGCCAGTAGATCCATAAGCCAGTAGTTCAATAAGCCCATAGATCAATATAGAACATAGATCAATGAAGTGCACAGAAACACGAAACACAGCAAAGAAACGGGTTGAAGGCGAAGAAACTCGAAAGAACGCTAAGCAACACGGAAGAAAGCGGAGAAACACAAAAGAACGCGAAGAAACACGAAAAAAACACGAAAGAACTCCAGTAGATCTATGGACCAATAGATCCATAAGCCAGTAGATCCATAGGCCAGTAGATCCATAAGCAAGTTGTTCCATGTGCCAGTAGAACCATTGGCAGGTAGCTCAATGTAGCCCATACTCAGCAAAACTAAGCAAAAAACACGACAAGAAGCGAAAAAAACCGAAGAGTGCTACGAAACAGTAAAGAAACCATAAAACCCCATAAGAACGTAAAAAAGCTCAAAAGAACATATTAAACCCCGAAGGAACGTAAAAAATCTGAAATCACGCAAAATATTCCGAAAAAACTCAAAAGCCCGATTGACGGTAAGAAACCTGAAAGCACGCCAAAAATCTCGAAGAAACTTAACAAACCCTGAAAGAACTCGAAAAATCCCGAGGGAACGCAAAAATCTGAACGCACACAAAAAGCCTGAAGAATCTCATCGAAACCCGCAGAAACGCAGAGAAATATCGAAAAAATGCTAATAAAACCGAAAAAAGTATCCACAGAGAGCAATGCTCATAACAAATAATTCAACAAATACTCTTTAGAGTAAGGAAAAATTTCGACAGCAATATTTTCTTGCTGAAGAGAATTGAGCGATAGCAAGAGTTCAGCAATTTTACAAAAAAAAAACAATCAATCACTGTGTTCCTAAAAAAAAGTTGTTATTTCAATTTGCCACAACATTTCTAAGAAGCGAGAGTGAAAAAAGCAAATAATATTAACTGCGTTTTAATGACTAAGGGTTTCCGCAACTTTAGCATAAAATCTGCCATTTGGAGGAGTAAGAATAGAAATTCGTGATAATAAACAGAACATTTTTCGACAAAACCCGTTTCTCAGATAGAAAATTGTAATTGCCAGCAAAAAAAACAAAAATAGTCTTCCTACTCCCTGTATATTCACACGGAACGCGACTTGCACAAACTTAACCTCGCATTCTCTTAAATTCGCCTCACTCATAGCAAAGGATGTAGATATTACTCTCTTCTATGGCGTGATCTGTCATCAGTATCAAAACAATGATCGCTTTTGACAGATTCTATAAAATTGATTTCTTAAGGAAAAGAATTAAATAGTTTTTGAATGTACGGAATAATGATGATTATTTTCATCAGTTGTTCTCGTATGCATAGGGAACAGGTAAGCTTTATTTTTATCTAATGCTAACATATTCAAAATGTATGTTTTAGACCAAAGGAATTGAAGAACTGTCTTTGTGTTGTGACTCTTAAGGAGAAATGATCCTTCGTGGCTTTCAAGGAAACTTACCATACCATACAAAAACAATGATTTTGATATATCAATAGAAAATTAGATTATCTTACTTTGATTAGGATGAAAACCTGTAAGATATGAAGTAAAAATTAAAAATATTATAAATTATTATATAGATAATGATTATTTGAACACATGAGTTTAATTAACTATTTTATTCTATAAACAGGAAAGTATCTGCAGATGTTGAATTAGCATTTAACTTGACTCTGACAAAATTTTGGCTTGTATTGTTGCAAGATCTTTTAATTATCAAAGGTATTATATATGAAAAAATAATATGCTATCCACGCTAATTCTTTTTTATATTTAGTAAAGCTTTGTAGGATTGAAGATTCCATCTAGAGTATAGGGAAGGTCACATAGTAATTTTTTGTGGATGTAGATTATCAAAAAAATAAGAGGATATCTTAAGTGATAGTGAGAATCATAAGCGAAACAAAATTAGTGACTTCAGGAAGAGTATATAATGAAATGTGCGTAACAGTCTGAAAAAATTGCAAACCGATGGACTCTTTGAGCAACTATTTTGCTTCATTATGGGAAGAATGTGATGACGTAAACTGCCAAAAGCAGAATTCTTAGCCTGGAACCATGAGTCTAATGGCGAAAGAAAGATTTTTCCCTTTTTTAAGATCACAATCAATTTCACAGGGTCCGTGCTATGTTTCTTTCTGAAATAACAACTGAAATAACCTGAATGAATTATCTGCAAATCCAAGGACTTTAAATTATGAAAAGTAGGTATGTGAGTAACTTCAAATCCAGGTAACTGGATTTTTCATGCATATTGAGTAAATACTCAATATGCATGAAATTTTATTAAATGAACTCTTAAATCATACAAATGTATGATTTAAGAGTTCATTTAATACGTAAGGAAGTTAAATGTATCTAAATAATGAAATATTACCTTCAGTTTTACAGAATATAAGAGGTCATATTTATCCTTGTAGGTTCATTCTTTTAGAAACCTTAGATAGTAATATAGTTAGTTATAATCACCTTCAGTTTTACAAATATTAGAGACAATATTAATCCTTGTATTAGTAAAAACTTGATGTTAAGACCAAACAGTCATCATTTAATTGAAGTATAATGGGACATTTAAGAGGATAGAAATATATGAAATATGATAGAAACAGCTTAGACTCTTGAGTATAAAAGAAAATGTTAAATGATAGTGAGAATTATATGAGTGAAACAAAATTAGTGATTATGGAAGTGTAGATTAGTCCTTAAAATATCAGAAAATATAGAATACCACCATCTCAGATGTACCACCAATAAAAGTTATTAATTTGGTGAACCTCTTTATTGAATTATATGAAGTATTATGGAAGTTAGCATAGGTAACCAAATGCTCAGAGGAATATTTATTTCAAAGATCTAACCTAGTCTAAGTTTGATAAATAAAGATATTGAATTGCATATTCAAAATTTAAATTCTCTTGGAATTTGCAGAACTAACGGGAATACAAGAATTGCAAACCAATCGTATATTTGATCCACTACTATTACTATTTTGCTTGATTGTGAGAAGAACGTAATGAATTAATTGCTGAAGACAGAATTCTTAGCGTGGGTGGATGTATCTTATGGAGAAAGGAGGATTTATTGTTCTGAAGGCATGATGAATTTTACAAGGTCGTTCCTATGTTCTTCATGGAGTGGAAATTGAAATGTACAACCCGAATAAAATATTATCTGCTATCTGCAAATCCCTACCTGCGAAATATCCATTTGAATTAGTAAGTTTATTGTTTGGTTACGATTAGAATCATACATAAATAAAAGTATGATTACAATACATAAGATTAAAATGCCAACGACAATTGTCATTTAGAGTAGGAATCGACAGGGGTGAAATGAATTGGCTAGGGATTGTAAAACTGATTCTATGCTGGGTAAATTTTTGAATTTCTTAAATATACATCGTAGACTGTTAAACTATAAGAGAATACCTCACCAGGGTTCTTACGAATCGTATGAATTGAAAAATTTTCAAAATATTATACGGAGTATGGATTAAAATTGTAATTGAAATTATGTGACAATGTTCTGTGAACGTCGGACGACTGATGATCTATAAATTTGTGTTTGAGCCGAAGTAAGCTATTTTCAGCAATTAATTCAAAATATTTTTAATTGCGATTGGAAGATACGAATAGCCCTATCCAAACGTCCGATTCTCGGGGAGTACGCATATGAAAACGGCTTCTCCCGATCGTGTTCGTGGAAAAAGCCTTTTTCAATTTTACCGGACCATCTTTCGCGAAAAACCGGGAAATCGGTGTTTTAGATAATTTTTTTGAAAATGTTAGCATGGTCGTAAAGGCATGTGAAGTGCACCTAACGAAAGTCCGTCTCATGAACTTTACGGTGCTCGCTTCGCTCGCGAGATCGCCTTCCCCTTTCTACCTCGAAATATCGCATTTCTGAACCCCTCGCCGACCCAAAGTTTTTTGATCTCCTTCGGTGGTTACCTGTATCGAACCATCGATTACCACAGAAATATTCCTTATTGTTTTTAATATATTGGGATTAGTTATAGAATATTACAACGCAGAAAGAAGTAAGTCACGCATATGGACATAAAAACATACAAATAGATTTATATTATTTACACTAAAAATTTATTTATTTATTTATTTATTTATTTATCTTCACTTTACAAACACCAAAGGTAATTACATGCAAAGGTTTTCAGCAATTCGCTGAATTCACAATCTAGAAATATAAGATATAACAATATAACAACAACAAACATTTAAACAAAATGAAAGACAACAAAGCAGATGTATAAAGTAGCAAAATATCACATTAATATATCACCTTAAATTGGGTTTTCCTTCTGATGCAGCAACAAATTGAGCTTAATTTCTTTCCTGCCAGTGTTAAAAAAATCGAGAATTATACCCTCTGACAACACCGCATTGCAAACGCCCAGCAGGTGAGTGATAGGTGACCGACTCTTTCTGTCAACACAAAACAGGTCACAAGATAACATTCTTAGATTAATCTTTGGCACTCTGAACTTGATGAAGTTAATAAGATGACAATCAAAATACTTCAAATTATTTACAATATTATGTATAAATATCACAGCTTGAGTCCTCCTCCGGACATCAAGAGAGCAGAGGCGAAAATCTAACAACATAGACCGATAGGAAATCATAAATGGATAACTTCCATTCTTCTTAACATGGATATAGCGCAGGAATCGCTTCTGCACTTTTTCACTCTCATTGCCATGGAAATAGCAAGTTGGCGACCAGACATTGGCGGCATATTCAAGATGAGGTCTCACAAGGGTTGTGTAGAGTTTAATGGTTGCTTCAACATTAAATTCTCTACTGTTCCGTATAACAAATCCGAGTATTTTATAGGCCTTATTTATGATGTTAATATAATGATTGTTGAACTTAAACTCGGACTGAAATAAGACCCCCAAATCTTTAACCTCATCGCATCTTTTAATTTTAACATCATCCACATGGTAATCCTCAATTATCACATTCACCTTTCGGGCATACGACACAACACAACACTTCTCTCCATTGAGAGTCATCTTGTTCCTCCTAAACCACTTCAGTGCCAAATTCAGATCCCTCTGAAGGGCAGCTGCATCACACTCCTCACCTACAGTCCGAAACAACTTGAAGTCATCCGCAAAGAGCAATCCGACAGACCCCACCAAACTTTCAGGCAGATCATTGATGAAGACCAAGAAAAGCAGCGGGCCCAAGTTACTACCCTGAGGCACTCCAGATGTTGCAATGTACAAAAAGGACAATATATTACCGACTTTGACCCTCTGGCGCCGGCCGGATAAGTATGAAGCCAGCAGTCTCAAGGATCCACCCGAGAAGCCCAGACTCTTCAGCTTCCAAATCAAAATACTATGATCAACCCTGTCAAATGCCTAGCACAGTCAGTATAGATGACATCCAGCTGTTGATTATTTAAAATTGCATTCGACACATGTTCACAAAGAATACAGGGGTTTGTTATAGTAGATCTGTTAGGGAGAAAGCCATGCTGACAAACAGAGATCCTGTCAGACACCTGCGAAAAAATTGATTTGTAGATGATTTTCTCAAAGATTTTACCCAAATTGTTTAACAGACTGATCGGACGATAATCCATTATATTATTCCTTCTGCCCTTCTTGAAAACTGGTGTGACAATCGACTCCTTCAGCCCATCTGGAAAGCACCCTTGTTGAAAAGAGAGGTTAAATATATACTTTAGGGGAGCCAGCAGAAAATTGGCACATCCCTTAAAAATGTATGAAGGTATGTAGTCAGAACCAGTCGCCTTTTTTGGTTTCAAACTTTTTATGCTGGACAAAATGTCATCATCAGTAACCGCAGGAAAATCAAAACCACTTCCTTGAAAGGTAGGCATCTGCCTCTGTAAACCTCCTTCATAAACCGATTGAAAATAACTCGCAAAGGCATCTGCAATGTTCTTCTTAGTAGTTAACGCCTCACCACCAAAGTCCATCTCTGTTGGTATACCACCACTTCCTGATCTCCCCCCTACAAATGACCAGAAAGTGTTAGGATCACTGTTTATATTATTTTCAATGTTCTTTTTATAATTTTTATATTCTATTTTAGTTTGGGACTTGATGTGGCGCCTTAAAGCCCTGAACTCGACAAGCATGGCAAAACTTGCCTTACCCTGACACTTAAGAGAATGTAGGTGATTTTTTCTTCTAATCTTTCGTACGAGACTGGGAGTAAACCAAGGAGCATATTTATCCCTACGTATTTTATTTCTCACTTTGTACTTTGGCACCGACGCGTCCAGGCATCTATACATGTAAGAGTAAAAGACATCCAAAGCCTGGTCAACATTCTCACACGTCAAAACACCAGACCAGTCATTCTCTTTCAGTTAATTGAAAAGTAGTAGAAAATTCCCTTTTGCATAATTGTATTCGTATTCATTTGTGTATTTTTCTACGTGGGACACCCTGTGTATGGGCAAAGAAATATCCAGTGCTGGATGATAAGCGTCCTCATTTAAAAGAGGGCCTTCTGACCTTGAAACTCTTAAATTAAGATTAGTGATAACTAGATCCAAGTTCCTGCCCATGAAATTAGTAACAGAATTGATCTGTCTTAAATCGAAAAGGCTCAAAAATTGCTGCATCAGATGATCTTTATCACTAGAGCCTAAATGTAACAATGGCAAATTAAAATCGCCTAACAATAATATCTTTGTATCAGCATCTGATATAATATCCTCAAACAAGTTTAAGAATGTCTCCAAATAATTAAGAGTACAGTTAGGTTTAATATACACAACACATAAATAGAAAATAGAATTTTTGAATTTCATTTTGAGCAAAACACATTCATATTCACAGTGTATATCAAGAATTTCATAACATATACCTTTTTTGATCGCAAAGAGGACACCTCCACCCCTGGTACATCCCTGGACCTGTCTGTCGCATCTTATCACAGAGTATCTCTGGTCGAAAAGTTCCTCACTGTGGACACTATCACAAAGCCATGTCTCAGTGAATGCCACAATATCATAGTCCTCAGCCATAACGGCAGTATACAGTATGTCAGTCTTCGTTCTTAGTCCTCGGACGTTTTGGTAATAAACGGAGAGCAATGACTGTGATTTAGATGGTGTTTTTATTGTGGATCCGGTTCCTGTCTTGGGATCCTCCTCTTGGCTAAAAAAGGAGATACAACTGCCCCATTAGGCCATATCTCTCTCTTCCAGGCATTCACCAAGTTTTCCTTAAGGATATTGACCTTAATTGACGCATAATGATCCGGATGCTTCGACTGATGAGCCTCACAAGTCACCTCCGGAAAGGTCTTCGCCAAGAATTTTTGCAAATCCTCTGGTCGTGTAGTTGGTTTCAACCGAGACACATGCAGTGAGACAATCTGTGGTACACCCTGTACACTAGCACCATCATCTTTTCCAACCAAAAACCGTCGGGATCTTCTGGTCCGTCTTCTCTGTTGTACGAAGCCATCATGTGTGCCCTCACCTTCTGAACAACCAAGTTCTTGAATACCTCTCATAATCTGTAGCTGTTGGGCTTTTAAATCCGCTGTATTTACGGCTCCGGTGGTCATCGGTGCCGTAGTTCTAAGAAGGGCGGCGTCCGCACTTTTGTTGTCGTTTTGATTTCTGCTTCTGTTTTTAACGTAGGTGTTTTGCGATGGAATTGACATCCCAGATTTGACAGAGACAGTTGACGCATACGTGGCAATGTTGCCAAGTACCCTGGAACTCGCTGTTGTATGTTGGGTTGCCTGCACTCGCTGCGCCTGACCAGAGATATTCTCATCTTGACCTGACTGTCCTTGACGTTTGTTTACATCCTGATCACCGGTAGAATTATTAATTTTCTCTTCATAACTTCCAATAAGAGCTTTCTGCAATTCATTAACATAGGTTTTCTCTGTTAACAGTTGATCCTTTAGTGTGATCTCTTTTTTCAGGTATTCAATTTCTTTCGCCAACAGAATCTCGTTGTTTGACGGGATTACGGCGGTTTTATCAACATCCTCCAAAAAAAGTACACACTTCACTTTGCATTCATTACAGAACCAAAATACATTGTTAGTTTCTGCTAAGAACTTTTGCATCGTATCTTTTATGCTCACGCACATAAGATGAAACTTAAGTTTACATAATTTACAGGTTGCAAACTTCGAATTTACTATAAAATTGTCGAAGCACACTTTACATACGTCTATATCGCCCGCCATAATGATTGATAATGAATTTGAAAACAATACCATAAATAAACTAACTAGGCCTTCTTCAATAATGAAGGAATGGGTGTTATCACCACTCTTATCTTTCCGTCGACACAAATCATTTTTCGACAAGTAACATTGTCATCGTCTATTCTTTTTCTTTTATTTCTGGGTCGCCGAACGAAATGTGACTATTGCTGGTTCAGGGATTCTGATAAATTTCTCATTATTTCGTCTTGCAATATTTTGGGAGCATCACATGTCTTCGGCGGAGTTTCGTTCAAAAAAGTTTTCGATATTACCTTCCTGACGAATCTCAACTTTTCAGAAGCTTGGAGGATGTTTGATTCATCAGGTGGATGGTTTTCTTGAATGTGGCAACAAAGCATCTGTTTCAAGAATGTTTTGTACTCGCAGTGGCGGCATTGATATCGCTTAGGTTCACTGGGTACTGTTTGTTGTCTGGGAACAATTCTGAATTTCAATTTCGGAATAACTTGCCTCTCAGTATTCCTAATGCGGTCTTCTGATTGCAAAGTATCATCAACGCGATCCATA
>JARTUT010000204.1:0-33855 GCA_030674115.1 Micraspis discolor | reverse complement strand
CTAAGCCAACTGACCTCACGTCAGTGCTTTCTAAATTTGTTTAGAATGAAACAGGCTATCGGAAATACATTTTTAAATGATAACCAAATAATAGGACAAAAAGTTACATTGGAAATAAACTTTAGGGGTTGCGTTTCCCACCCTTACAGCCATGGGGTAAACCAAATATATAACTGGATAAGTGTGTTTATGCTAGTAGGAAACGTTAGGTTCATTTCAATATTGTTACTTCTTTTGGGCTTGTGAAAAAAATTGTTATACAAATTTTATGAAAGTGGTTGTGTTACTGCAACTTATTATTAGTTAAATTTGTTAGTTTCATTCATTTCTCTTCCAAGTTGCTTGCTCGGTTCAATGGTAATACACTCTGTATATGTTCATCTCATTTTCCGATTAACGCGTAACATATGTTGGAGCATATGACCTATGTCGAACAAAGAGTACTGCACCGGCGTTCATCCGAGAAGTACAAGAACACTTTTCTTGGAAATAAATAACTTTCTCGTTAAAATCTACAAATTCGAACTCTAGTGAAAAAGTGACTATTCTCGCCCGTGAGTGCCTGGACAAGTTCCTTCAGCCGTACTGTGAAACCAGGTAGGCAGAAGTCGATACTCCAGCATTCGCATTTTCTTTCGAGTCATTTTTTCATATTATTTCAGAATTTCATTAATAATTTTCTATCGTTTTCTTTTGCTTTTCAAAGGCCCTTGTCATGCCAGGTTGTTTATCTCGACAACCTATTATTTATCTGAAGGGTATATCGGGTATGTAGTCAGTTATCTAGTTTTTTAGCTCTTTATTGTCTCAACCAAGCTTTCGGACAATTTTCTTATCCTTCTTCAGGGCTACTGGAAATGACATCAGCGTTTTAAAAGTTATCATAATAGGCATTAAAACTTACATCAATGTGAGACTCAACTATCAATAAAAATAATGAAATTATGAACATCCATATATCAAAAAATCCAAATTACATTCGAAATCCAACAGTTTAAAGTTCAGACAAAGGCAATGTGAGTGTCCTTATGTCTAAGAGTACTTATCTTGAAAAATCTCTTGAACTTTTAGAAGATCGTAATTCATACGTTGAATTGGACAGTGATCCTACAGAGAAGTTTCAGAATAAGATTAATCGTTTCATATTGAAATTAAAAAAAGAAAATAAAATTGATGTGAATCTTTCTGGAAGGTTGACAACATATAATTCTGTAGCACCAAAGCTTTATTCTCCCCCAAAAATCCACAAACCCACATTATCTGTTAGACTCATTGTTGCTTGCATTGATTCCCCCAATTCCAAGCTTTCAAAGTTTGTTGCCAACATTCTGACCAATTCCCACAACAGAAGCAATAACAGTTATTACATTAAGAACTCTTTCGAATTTTCCAATATCATTAAAAATTTTAACATTCCTGAAAACCATATAATGGTGAGTTTGGATATTGAGTCTCTACTACTAATGTCACTCTTGATGCAACATTGAATAGTATTAGTTCACACTTGGATTCCATAGAGCCACATTGTAATATGAATAAAGAAGAATTTTTGGTTTGTGTCAGACTCATTTTTGAGACCAGTTTCAAGGACGCTTTTTTCTACAGATTAAAGGAGCTTCCATGGGAGGAGACGCCTCTCCCATTATCGCAGAGATAGTGGAGGATGATTTGCTCGATAGAGCTTTTAACACTTCAAATTACACTCCCATCATAGTTAAAAAATATGTAGATGATTTGTTTTGTATCCTTCACACTGATGCTACAGAATATTGTTGACACCCTCAATTCTCAGGACCCAAATATAAGATTCACTCACGAACAAGAGATCAATCATACTATTAGTTACCTGGACATACAATTTATAAGTGGTAATAATAATGAAGTGGTTGTTGATTGGTATCAGAAACCAATGGCGTCTGGTCGTTACCTTAATTTCAAGTCATCACATGATTTCAAACATAAAATAAACCTCATAATGGGTTTGAAGAGTAGAGTAGAAAAGTTGGTGAGTCCTCATCTCGTGCAATCTGGCCACATTAGATTACATCATCTTCTCTTAAAAAATTCTTAGCCAAGAAGATTCCTCAATAAATGTTTTGTTTAACACACCTTGTCGTATAGTGTCATCTGACCCCAACGATTGACATAATACCAACTAATGATGAATTGAACCCAGTTAACCAATAAAAATTTTATTTTTTGGCTTATCATCCTGCCATTACCCCCTTTATTGTAAGAACTTTGAGAAGACATGTACCTAACAATCATGATATAATATTCGCTACACGCATGCCTTGCACTATTGTTAACTGTGTATTTTCTAAAATGAAGGACAAAACTTCAACAGCTAATAAATCTGGAATAGTTTATGTATAGACCATACTATACATGGAATTACTCTCAAGATGGATCGCGCTGTATAAACGATCTCATCACTGCGCAATGTGCGTATTGTAACAATATGTATCACACAAGAACTGAATTGTATTGTATTGTAACATTGAGAGCAGAATAAACGACAAGTTAAAAATAATTTCTATTACTCAAGCAATCAAATCGCAAAATTAATTCTTTATGTGCACCACACAAACTTCATAGTGGTTTGCACAGTTTATTCTATAGATTGCATGGAATGTAATAAGCCATATATAGGTCAAACTAATAGAAATTTGAAAACTAGAATAAAGGAACATTTCAGGGATTGTACAATGGCAAAACAAACTACTGGCTTATCTAAACACATTAATAAAACAGGACACAATATGAATTTCTCAGGTGCTAGGTGCTTAAGATCTGAACGTAATAAGTATAAGAGGGAGTTTTTGGAGGCTGTTGAAATTATGAGTCATAATAATAATTTGAATATAAATTCAGATTTTAATGGTATCAATTCCATTTATTGTAATATCGTTGAATTGATCAACATGCGACATGTTAGATGATTCTTTCATGATAAAAAACGTTTTCACACATTTTGTTGATGATTCATTGTGCCTCATCTGTCATTCTTTTCCAGGTCTTCTGTTTTTGTTCTTTTCTGTGATTCAAACCTTTTTGACTCATGGCATTATTACACGTCGTTTCTTTTAAGAGTTGATTTTAGCTGTTGGATTTCGAATGTAATTTGGATATTTTGATATATAGATGTTCATAACTTCATTATTTTTATTGATAGTTGAGTCTCACATTGATGTAAGTTTTAATGCCTATTATGATAACTTTTAAAACACTGATGTTATTTGCAGTAGCCCTGAAGAAGGATAAGAAAATTGTCCGAAAGCTTCGTTAAGACAATAAAGAGCTAAAACACTAGATAATTGACTATATACCAGATATACCCTTCAGATAAATTTTATGTACTCCCCCTGGGAAGCTGTGTCTCAATAAGGGATGTTCCAATGAAGGTTCTTTATATGAAATATCCTATCTTTTTTTCGATGAGGAATCACATCAATCAACATTTCAAATGTTGATATCTCGAAAAATAATAACATGATGATAGTAAGTCCAACAACATTTTTTGAGATGTTATTTCAACAAAGAATGCAAAATAGTTTATCTGAAGAAAAATTACAATTCCTTGTAATTATTCAAACACTATGGCACATTATGGCAGCGGGTTTCCCCATGGCAGCATGGATTTATAGCATTAGTAGGGTAATTTGAAGAGAATCGTATGAAAAGTTGAGGTGAAATACAAGTTGTCCAGAAAGGGTATAGGGTATTTGTACATATATATATATATCCGCTCTATAGCGTTCTACGCCCTACGGTGCCCAGTCTCCATCTCTGTCTATTCTCCCAATCTCCCGGTCTAAGACCTCTCTCCGACATTGCTTTGTTCACTCCCTGTATCCAAGTTATTTTTGGTCTTCCCCGCTTTCGTCTCTCCAATGGACTCCAGTTCATAATTTTTTTCGGTATCCTGTCTTCGCCCATTCTCTGCACATGGCCATACCAGCTGAGTTGTTTGATCTTTATATCCTCGATTATAGTGGTGTTTGCATTCATTATTGTGATGTTTGGAATATGTTGGAGTCTAGAAATCCGAGCTGCTCGTCGCCAAAAATCCATTTCCAGAGATGTTAGTTTTTCCATTGTCCTTGATGTTAGTTGCCATGTCTCACAGCCATACAGAACTACACTCTTGAAGATGGTGTTGTATATTTGTCGTTTCTTTTCTTTAGATATTTTATTTGACCATAATATCGAATTTAAGAGTCCCTTTATTAATCTTTCTTCTATCTCTGTCTCTGTTCGGCCAGTGTTAGTGATTTTGGTTCCTAAGAATGTATACTCTGTTGTGGTCGGTATCTGCCTGCCATCCTGCAGTTTAAAATCCTCTGTATCAGAGCCGACACAAATATACTTGGTCTTCTGCATATTCACACTTAATCCCCATTTTTCATATTCTTCGATCAAGTGAAGCGTCATAAATTCCAAATCATCTCTGTCCTGGGAGACTACGACCTGGTCATCAGCGAAATGTAAAGTGTATAAAGTCGTCCGGTCACCCAGTTGGATCCCCATTCCGCGACATGATCTTCTCCAATGCTTCAATGCTTCGTTCAAATAAATTTTGAACAACGTTGGTGATAGGCTGCAACCTTGTTTCAATCCCTTTGATACGTGAAAGCTGGATGATAACTGATTTAATTAAGTTGAGTTAATTTTAACCCTTGAGGAGGAATTTTCATAAAGCTGTTGAATTGCTCTTATTAGTGTCACGTTTAGCGAGGATCCTTCCAGCACCTGCCAGAGCTTAGTGATGGGTACACTATCATACGCACTTGTCAGGTCAACAAACAGCAAATGAGTGTTTCTGCCAGTTGCTATCTTCTTTTTAGTGAGTTGGTTGAGCGTGAAAATGTGGTCTATACAGGATCTCCCAATTCTGAATCCAGCCTGCTCTTATTCGTTTTCAATCAGATTTTTCAAGGTTTTACAGTATAACCTGCTGAATGTGCTTGTTACTGATATACATCGATAATTTTTACAATCACTTTTACTACCTTTCTTATGAAGGGGAGTTATCCACGCTTCTTTCCATTCACTAGGTGAATTTTCGCCGTTCAGGTATTTGTTGAAGAGATCTTTAATCATATTTCGTAATTTTTCCGTTCCATTTTTAATCAGTTCGGCTGGGATTCCTCCTGGTCCAGCAGCCTTTTTGTTTTTCATAGGCCTTATGGCTTTTTCTATATGTTCCTCAGTGATTGTTTCTGTTGTTCCTTGTTCTGTATATCTTTTGGGAGAGTTATTAATGAATTCTGTCCTATGTTCTCGAAGCTCTTTCTCGTAGTGGTCTTCTTTCCTCAAACTTTTTATAAGACTCCAGGCCTCTGATGATCTGCTTCCGCCCAGGTAAGCTTCCAATTCTCTACACTTACGCTCCCATGTCTCACATTTACTGTCTATTATCAATTTCTTGAATTTTGACTGTTCACGACGGTAAAGCAACCCATCCTCTTCTTTTTTGGTATTCATCCAAATGTGGTAAGCTCTCTGTTTAATTTGTTTCTGATTTTCCAGGCTGCTATTCCAGGTTAAGTTTGTGTCTCTTTCATGATGTGATGATCTTTCCTCGCCTAATGCCCCCAACGCAGTATCCTTTAGTGATTGAGTGATATGTTGGTATATAAGATGTCTGCTCCTTGTTCTGAGAGTCGTGGATCTAGTTTCTGGATTAGCCTTGACTTGAAAAGAGTTTCAATACTTTCATCGTAGGAGCCCTGCAGTTTATATTTCACTGTGTCCATCCTCTGTTCTGCTTGTTCGCTTGTAGTTTTCGATTGTTGGTGTTTTTTAAACGGCACTTCTATATGACCCATCAGTAAATAATGGTCCGATCCGCACTCTATCCCTCTGTACACTCTTACATCCTTTATTATCCAGGTTGTATTGATTTTAAGTATGATATAATCTATTATCGATCTTAGCTGTCTCGTATCTTGATGCCATGTAAATTTGTGGATATCTTTGTGGGCGAAGAATCCATTCAGTATCTTCAAATCATATTGTCTGCAAAATTTTATGGTTCTCAGTCCATTATCGTTGCATATATTCTCACCGTGACTTCCCGCTATTTGATCATGAAATTTTTTTCCTGTTCTGCTATTCATATCCCCCATCATAATGACCTCTCTTTGGTTTCTTATTCCAGCTAAAACATATTCCAGTTTTGAATAAAATCTGTCCTTTTCGTCTAGAGAAGCGTCATAATTCGGGGCGTATACACCTACTATGGTAGTTCTGTATCCATAAATTATCAGGTTATTATTGTTTACTACTAACCTAAATTATTTCGCAAAAGATAATGTTATCCAAATGATGACCGTTGCGTTCCAGGCACTTCCCTAAAAGGGCACGTTGACACATAGCTATTGATAATGCTTCCATTTCTAACCCGTTTTGCTTCAACTGGGTTAGATTCGTCGGATTAATTCCTCGGCCTTGTTGATCTTCATGAAAATGAGGACCAATTATGACTTTAGCAGACAAAAGGCCCCGAACCACGACCTTTGGGCTACGCAATGGTCGTCGTTCTTGCTTTTGTCTCGCATTCTCTACTGCCCAGTACCGACAATTCTGCTTATCAACATTACCATTCAGGTTAAATTGCTGCAGCATTTCGTTCGCAAAATTCAGTCGATTAGCCTAGTCCGCAAGCTTCAATTCTTGAAACAATTGAATTTTATAAGCTTCTAGGTGTAAATCTTTCTTTAAAATCGATTTTTTTATGTTTAACGTTTGGCTTCGCTTTCGAATGGATGAAAACGGATTTTGACGAACCGACGCCTTAACTTCTTCAATTGTTTCTTCACCGCAAACTAAACGAACACGACCAGAGATTTGAATTATAACTGTCACACCTGTAATTTCGAACATTCTGATCCATTTCCTAATGTTTTCGTTACTCGGCGCGTGGCGTGTACGATATTCCGCATGATAAAGTCACTATTGAATCACCATCATGATAATACGCTCGTACCTAGAATGCGCGATGCGTCCCAGATTATTTCTTCATCGTGACTTGAACTCTGCAAAATTGGGGACGCCACGAATCACCCTCGCTCCTTTTAGACACCCCGTTCCGAATATGACGCGAAAACAAATACCTGATGCCCCTTCTGGACACCTTGTAGTTTTTTTTTCATGCGCTGATTCCTATCTCTACTACTACACTTAGGCCATTTTCCGTTAAGCTCACCATACATTTTGTTATTCTTAGACCTTTGCTGGCAGTATGCATCATATTATTATAATAGATGCTGGTCCCAGTATTGCCTAAGGTTGTCTTAATCTACGATAGGTCACATTGTGATCTTGCAATATCAGTTGGCGCACAGTGTTATGTCCGATAGCTCAGTAATTTTGAGAGATAAGTAGACTGTATTTATTTTTGCGTTTGAAGCTGTTGCGAACGCGAAATATATAATATGAAACAACAAAATTCATATAAAGAAATGCGGTCAACAATGATGACTTACCACAGCGTTGAACTACGATGATTTCAGGGCTCTGCTCCAATTATCAGCTCTTCACAGGGACCCCTTGCTGCGGGATTTCTAATCCAACTTTTGTTCAAATGCGGTGTTGAAAACACAATCAAAATGCGATGCGAAACTTCGTGTAATATATCCAAAAACAAATCAAAATAAACGTGATTTTATAAACAATTCAATAACAGACGTGATAGCGAGAGCTCTTCTATTGCAATTCGCGTTCTAGAGGCGTATGCATATCCGTATCCATAACATGTGCGAAGTCACCAGTGTTGACTTATAAAATTAGCGCGAAATTCAAATATTTAGCGATCGCCCCAGCTTCAAATTCATGCTATAACAAAAGGACCGAACACACAGCATCAACGGTTTTCGGAACAACTGATTTTGGACAACCTTCACAAAATTCGTCACAAAACTACGACCTCGGTTTAATTCACCATACCATCGATGAACATTGGTCCGTGATGAATCTTCATCTTCAAAAATTGAAATAAGTTCATCGATGCACTGTTGTCTAGTTAATCTACGTCGAAAGTTTTAAAAATAATCGCACGAAAATGCTTATGAATTAATTCCATTTATTGGGCGAGATAAATCTTTTGAGTTACCGTAAACAACACAAATAGCTCTCGTATGTCAAAACGTTCTGACTACGTATAACCTCAAAAATGTCAAGCTTTACGATAGAGCTGTCAGTTGGAAGATTGCAATAATGGGGTGCTGATGCTTCCACTCTTCGCACAGCATCTCTAGCCCTAGTCTTTTCTGCAGCTGAGTATTGTTGCTCTGTTTGGTTTAATAGTGCACATACACAAAAAATTGATGCACAATTGAATACACCCATGAGAATGATTACTGGCACCATAAGATCAACACCGATTCATTGGTTACCAGTATTGTCTAATATTGTCCCTCCCCATATTCGCAGACAGACTGCAGCTCTGAATTCTTGGAATAAATATCATTCTTTTCCCAATTTATTCCCAATTATTTCATATTTTCCACAAAGTAGAATTCCCAGATTGAAGTCACGTAAACGTAAACGTTCTTCAATATGAACATAAGTGATGAAGAATTATGGAAGACTGAGTGGAACTCTTGCGAAATGTTCAATAAGCATCTCGTTTCTGATCCTTCTGAAAAAATTCCTGGTTTTGATCTTCCAAGAAAAATTTGGACAGTTCTTAATCGTTTGAGAACAGGTCATGGTCGTACCAATGGCATGCTATTCAAATGGAACTCAGTTCCTAGCGCAAGTTGTGAATGTGGAGAAGCAGAAGAAACAATACCTCATCTCATCAATAGTTGTCCCATATATAAATTTCAAGATGGTTTTAGGGCTATTCATGATGTTTCCAACTCTTTCTTGGAATGGGTTATAAATTTCAAACGAATATGATATGTATTTTTGTTATTCAGTTCTTTTTTCTGCTTTTGTCTTTTTATTTCCAGATTCAATGTGAGAACCTTGAAGAAGTCTCTGTCTCCATCAATAGAAGATCACTCTTGAAGAAAGAAGTCCCTGAAATATATTTCAGCTTATTTTTGTATTTTCACACTTTGACGGGGAGTCAGGGTTTTTTTTTACTGGGGTTTTTTCCTAGGCTTTTATGTCATACTCCGAATTGTATGACACCCCGTCACTAACCCCTGATCTATATGCTTTATTGTTTGCTAACTAAATATTGTCAGCCAAAAGTTCAAAAGAATATATATATATATATATATATAATGGGATTGTCCAATCCCGAAATATAAAAGGCAACCCTCGTATGTCCAACGAAAACACTTCTTGATCCACTAACATATGATACCAGGATAATCAATAACAAACATGTAAACAGTGATTGAAGGAATATACCATCCCACCATATCGAAAGTAAACACAATACGTATATTACATATTCCCAACATATTTCAATGTTCATAAAAATCGGGTAAACCGCTCTTCAATCTGGCGTCCTGATTAGAATCTTCCGCTCCAATCTGACAGAATTAATCTCTTCGTGAAAACCATTAAAATTTTTAAACCCCCTTCGGCCTCCAGGACCCGCAAAAAGGGTTGATGTCAAGTAATTAGGTGAATGGATAAAATTATGGTAATCCAATTTCAAGCAGAGTGAATGATTCAATTTATGTTACAATCGCAACCGCGAAGACCCTAGCACAACTGAATGTGAATGGCATTCACGTGTTTGATAGTTCAAATCCAGCTGTAAGGAAGGAAGAGTGCAGTCGAATCAAGGAAGCGTCATCATACAGAACTGGAGTCGGTATAAGTAATTAGTTCTGTGGTGTAGGCCTGAAACAATTTCTATTAATGATAAAGTTCAGTCAGCACGTTCATTTGCTTTTAATTTCAAGTACAGGTTAATTTTTTTACCTACTCATGAAATTGAAATACATTTTTTTTGATCTGTTTAGGATAGATTGAGGTTGTTTCTGAAAAAAATTTTAGAAATTTTGTGAAGAATATTTCAATTTTAAAATCTATATGTACTGACGTGAGTAGCTTTGTTGAGCTCGATCTCAAATATCTCATCCATCACTTTACCAAAAAATATTAAGAAACTTTTTATACTTCACTTTGGGGCAGTGTGATAAAAATAACCTCAAAAGATTGTTTTCTGGTAGCGATAATGATATCATGATGATCAATATAGGGTGTATTTATAAATATTACGTCGAACAAAAGAACAATCACAACATATCTATTCATATTTAATTAAAACAGATCTTGATATTCTTCAAAATTCAACACAAATTCCTCACAAAATGCTCAATGTTAAAGAAATATAAGAACTGCCGGTCGAACAAATCACAACATAACATAAACACAATTGCTCAATGTTAAAGAAATATAAGAAACATGTGCTACATGTGCTTCTTCAATCCATAAGTTGAAAAAACAACTTAAATCATGTAAACGACTTGCCTGACTATCTGGTTGCGTCTGTTCTGGTGCTGTTTGCAGATGATGCTTCTTTGGTGGTCAGGGCGGGGAGTATTGGAGAACTGAAGTATACAGGGTCTTTCACGAGGAACCTCACCCATATTTATACGGAAATTACTGAACGTATTTTCATTAAATTCAGCACTTATAAGTATTTCACGATGCTGATGAAATCTAAAATATTTTCAAGGCATGAGCATCTCCGGTTTTCCCAGAAATGACGTCAACTTCCGCTTTTCAAATTAGAACACCATTTTTTTATTGCAGAAATAGATTCCTAAGAAAATTTCAAGTTATTTTGATATAACATTTTTAGTTTTAGTTGGAAAATTCTTTCTGAGCGGAAAAATTCGGAAAAAAAATCGAAAATACAGCTCCGCTGAAACAAGAATATCTTCGAGGTTTTTGGATGGAAAAATTTCATTTTTGGGATTTTTCAAGATGTAAGATTGATGTATCAACTTTAAAAATCGAAATAGCGATTCATGATACAGGGAGTGAAAAAATCGCTTTCAAAGTTAGGGATGACAAAATCGTGAAAACTCAATTTTTTCAAAGTAGAACCCCATTTTTTTATGGCAGATATTGAATCTACGTTAAAAATTAATGTGAGTGTATGCATCACACCCTTGCCCTGAAGTGGATATTTTCTGAGTTATTCACAAAAAACTGTTTTTCGTCTTGAATTTTCAGCTATTTCTTTTCCCTTCACGCCAAAAATATGAAATTTTCAGGAACTGTTATTTGAACTATGCTGTAGATTTTTCACCCCTTCTTGAAACCGACTTCAAGTTACTATTAGGAGAACCATGGCAAACTCTCGCAGTTATAACTAGAGAAGATGCTCAAAGTTCTGACCGTTATTTTCTAGACATTTATTTATATAAGTCTCAGGAAGGCTTCGTGCGTTGCTCTTCTTATTTCATCGGGAGGAATAGATCTGCAAAAGTGTTTAAAAACCAAATTGAGTTTCAAATCTATGAATCTAGATATCCAAACAAACCTGAACGCATTTCTGACTCGTTCTATGCAGTCCTCTTTATCAGTCAGGGGAGTTGAGTACACAATACTTTTTATCCTACCCCAAACATAATAGTCTAAAGGAGTTAAATCGGGAGAACGTGGTGGCCAAAGATGTGGACCATTGTTCGCCAACCATCGATCTTCAAATAGCCTGTATAGGATATTCGACACATTGAGTGAATTGTGTGGAGGCGAGCCATCTTGTTGTTCTTCTTGTACTAGCGGCTCAATTATTTGAGTCAATATGTCAGAATATCTATCTCCTAAGGAGAACATTCTTTAAATAATGCAAACATGTGTAGTGTTCTATCTTACGAGTTAAAGTCCCATCATAAATGTGAACATCGAGAATTGCATTACTTTTGATGGCGCAAAAAACATTGAAACTCCAGATCTCTTGAAAGTTCCATTGTCTGAAGTGGTGGTTGTTCTCTTCATCCCAATAATGACTGTTATGCCTATTGAAAGAACCGTTCTTTGTGAATTTGGATTCATCTGTCCAATTTATACAGTCCAAAAAGTTTTCATTCCCTTGAAATCCAATCATCATAGCTTCGCAAAACTCTGTTCTCCTGACGAAATCAGTTTCCTTCAAATGCTGTACCCTATTGAATTTATATGGGTGCATTTCATGTTTTTTCAATATTCTCCAAACACTCGATTGAGATAATCCCAGAGCAATATCGGCATCATTGATAGAATTTTGAGGATTCACACGAAAATATGCAAGAACCGTAATTTCGTTGTTCTCATCTTGTACTACACTTTTTTCTCTGTGTATAGTTTTCTTAACGAAAGATCTCAAGTTTGTCATGGTTCTGTTAATGGTATCAGTAAACACAAAATGCTACTGAATAAAGAGAAATTTGGCAGAAGTAATTAATGATATCTATCATTAAAAAAAATGTAAAACATGGTAAGCTTTTGCATATGGTTCATAAGGAATTATTTATTTATCACTGGAGAGAAAACCGATGGCCGATTAGTTGAAATAAAGAGGTTTCCGATACAAATTCGAATCCAAATTCGCCATCTATTTAGGAACAACCTGTAACTTCTTTCTCTTGCATATTAGGGTTGTAAAATCTATGGTTTAAGTAACAGTTCCTGAAAATTTCATCTTTTATGTGTGAAGGGAAAAGAAATAGCTGAAAATTCAAGACGAAAAACAGTTTTTTGTGAATAACTCAGAAAATATCCACTTTAGGACAAGGGTGTGATGCATACACTCACATTATTTTTTAACGTAGATTCAATATCTGCCATAAAAAATGGGGTTCTTATTTGAAAAAATTGATTTTCCACAATTTTCTCATCCCTAACTTTGAAAGCGATTTTTTCACCCCCTGTATCATGAATCGTGATTTCGATTTTTATAGTGGATACATCAATCTTACATCTTGAAAAATCCCAAAAATGAAAATTTTCCTTCCAAAAACCTCGAAATTATTCTCGTTGTCCTCGTGAAAGACCCTGTATATGCGAAGAACTCATTGAGCAAATTCTTGACTGTTGTCGTAAAAACTAGCTTATAATAAACTTGAAGAAAACTCAGATTATCAAGTTTCAAAATCGAGATTTCGGTGGATCCGCTCCCCTTGTAGTGAGTGTTTCGGGTAGTTCTCTTACTACCGAGGAGCACGTTAGGGTTTCTAGGACAGCGCGTTGACAGATTTTTGAGGTGGAACTTTCAGGTGGACCATCTATGCCGAACGCTCAACAGTTCCTATTACGCTCTTCATCGACTGAAGGGGTCTGTCTGTACTGAAACCCTCTTGAACATCTACTATTCTATAGTTTACAGTCACTTTAACTACAATACCATCTTGTGGGGCGGATCGTCGGAGTGTAATAGGGTGTTTATAGCCCAAAAAAAGATTATTCGTCTTATATTCGGCTTGGAACCCAGGGACTCATGCAGGCCAGTCTTCACAAGTTTTCGGATACTTACTGCCCTGTATTTACATCCAGAGTTGCCTTCTATATGTACGATCCATTATTTACCAACTGCCAAAATGTTCTGATTTCCATAGCTATGGAACTAGATATCGCAATATGATATGTGTGTACCATTTTAATTTCAGGAATTTTTTTGGGAAGGTGGGAGAGCAATTCAGGAAAAAGTGATTAATCATTAGGTTGGTGTAAAAGATTCAAAATATTCTTCGAATAATGTAGCTTTGTTAAGGATTCTTCATGTCAATGTGCAATCTTTACGAAATAAAATAGAACAAATTGAAGCTTTAAATTTGAATCATGAAATTTTTCTAATTAGTGAACATTGGATGACTGGTTGTGAACTGGAACAGATAAGAATTTCTGACTTCACCTTGGTTTCTCATTTTTCACGGGCACAGCATATTCACGGTGGTGTGGCAGCCGCGGTACGAAATTCTCACCTTAATGAATTTTTTCCTAGAATTGATTTGAACTCTAAATCTGTCGAGATGGAGGTTGAGGTTTGTGTAATTCAATCCAAAATTTTTAAGATTATTTTAGTGACTTTATATCGGCACCCACGCGGAAATTTCGGTAAATTCTTAGATGTTGTTACTGATATATTAGAAAAAACTGTGGGGCGTGGAAATCAAGTGGTTGTTCTGGGAGATTTTAATGTTAATTTTGTTGTGAAAAGTGGTAATAGATCAGCGGTACTCGATCTTTTTTCTACATTTGGAATGCGTGGTATAATCAATGAATGTACTAGGGGTCCCGCCTGTTTGGATAATATTTTTGTCACTGACGAGAATAGTACTGGATGTGCTGTTGATTTGGGTTTTGCAGATCATAAAGCTGTTGAAGCCACCATTGTTGTCCAGTTTCGTATGAGTGAAGAATGCAATGTTACTGTATGTAGACCTTTCACCCAGCATGGTATTTATGTGATGAAGTTTTTAACAAGAGAAGAGAGTTGGGACTTTGTTCTTGATGACCATATAGATAATTATATGAAATTTGAGATGTTTGTGACATTGTTTGTGACATTGCTGATATGTTTTAAAAACATATAAGCATACTGTCGGTACACCCCCCATCTCCTGGTTCAAAGATGACTTGAGAAAAATGCGCGATACATTGCTATACTATAGAGAACTTTTGAGATGGAAGAAAACTCCTTACCTCTCCAAGTTATGCAAGGAGTATGGTAGTTTATATCGAATTGAACTGAAAAAAGCGAAAAAACTCTTCAATGATAATTATATAAAAGCAAATAATTTCAATTCTAAATCGATATGGAATGTTGTTAAGAATACTGTTAATACTTAGTCAATGATATACCGCCTACAAGTAAGTCTTCTGCTGATTTTATGAATGACTATTGTCACATAATTGACCGTAATCTCTGTGAGCTTGAGTTCCAATTTTCTTCAGTATCGGAGGTCGTTGTTAGGGATATTATTGGGGAGTTGAAAAACACTAAGACTCGGGATTATTTTGGATTTTCCAGTAGAGTCGTCAAGTGCGTAACTAATGAAATTGTCTGTCCACTTACAAAATTGTTGAATTTGTGCATAAGGGATAGCATTGTTCCTGATATTTTGAAAGTTTCGAGAGTTGTGCCCGTTCATAAGAATGGTTCCCTTAGCTCAGTCGATAACTTTAGACCTATATCGATAGTGCCCATTTTTTCTAAAATTCTCGAAAAGGTTATTCAACGTCAGGTAACTACCTATTTTGACAGATATGGTATTCTCAATCGGTCGCAGTTTGGCTTCAGAAGCTCTCTTTCTACAACAGCAGCCATTACCGAACTGGTGAGAGTTATTAATGAAGGTTTCAAGGAAGGTCAGTATGTAGGTGCTTTATTTTGCGATTTGAGCAAAGCTTTTGATTGTGTCTCACGTGAGATCCTCCTTCTTAAACTTGTACAGTATGGGTTTGGGCAGGATGCAGTCGATCTTATTGGCTCATATCTGTGTAACAGGAAGCAGTGCGTTGATTTTAGAGGGGGATTATCCAGTTTGTTGAATGTAGCGATTGGTGTGCCTCAAGGGTCGGTCCTTGGGCCACTTTTGTTTCTGATTTACATCAATGATATTGTCGGCTGTGATTCAAACGCCGATCTTGTACTATTTGCAGATGACACCACAGCACCGAAGAGAGTAGCATGTAGGACCCTTATTGGGCATGTACTTTTCTTTGAGAGAACTGGAGGGTCTTAATGCGTCCGATTCAGTAAATTTTCTGGGCGTCACGGTGAATTATAAACTCTCCTGGATGCCTCATATTGATAAGATCTGTAAAGGTGTATTTGCTCTGAGGATTTTGGTGGGTACTGTTTCAGAGAAAGACTTATTGACAGTATATCATGCTCTCATTGAATCGAGGATATCCTATGCAATATTTTGTTATTATTATGTAACACAAAACGAATTTCAGTTTACAAAGAAAATCGGTCAGGATATTGAGCAATCTTGGATATAGAGACGATTGCAAAAATGCTGTTAGGAAAAAGAATATACTAACTGTCCCATGTTTGTTCATGTTGCAATGCATGTTGTATGTTAGAGTTCATGTTAATGAATACAGGACGTACGGAATTTTGCATAAATATAGTACTCGCCACAGTGATCACGTGTATACAGATTTCCATCGTATAAACAGAATGAAGTGTGGCGTATCATTCTATGGTCCCAAACTGTTCAATAAATTGCCAGCCACCGTGAGGGTTCTGTCTGTCAATAGTTTCAAGGGAACAATTAAAGATTATTTTTGTGAAAAATGTTATTATTCTCTGAATGAGTTTTTTTCAGATGATGTGTCTGATATCTTGTGATATATTGTTGCTTTGACGTATGTAAACACTTTTGTGTAATGGCATGAATAAATTATTCTATTCTATTCTATTCTATTCAAGGCACTCTACTGCCAAATATGCCGGTATTGCTTTTTTTAATCATTTACCGAATAGGTTTAAGTCGCTGAGTGAGAGGAGATTCAAAAAAATGCTATGTTTCAAGGGATATTATAACTTGGAGGAATTTTCCTCAGATGACTTGAGCTAACATTTTGTTAATGTGTTATTATGTTATTTTTTCTGTATTAATTGACATTTCCTATATACCTCTATGGTATCTTACAGGATGAATAAATTATTATCATTATTATTATTATTTTAACGATATTGAAGTCATAGGTTCCGAAAAAAACCAGCTTAAAAGGAATTTTTTAGGAATGGTTAGAATTTCTCAAAATTAAAACTGTATGAATTCAAAGTAAGATATCAGTGATCTCAGCTCCATTTTTCCTTTTCATCAATTAATCAATCCCTCATAGAGATTTTTTCAAGTCAATCTGTCATCCATCCAAATTGAAAATTCGTTATTCATTTCATATTTTAAAGCCTCTTCATCTATAAACTGAGCCAAACTTCATATCTACAACTTTTATTTCGTAAGTTTCATTTCATTATTTTGTATTTTTCTGTAGGTATCATCAAATGTTCATATATTTTTCAATTCTCCTGAGGAAGATATGAAATGTAAAATCGAAAGCTGGAGTAAGACAAAATAGTTTTTACTATAGATTGCTGCATACCTACCCATTGATTGTCACATATATGATGAAAATAATATACCAGGTATATCGGTATGAAGTGAGCGTCAAGATACAAATGTCTCGATAGGGAACGTTTGTTGTCAACGAGCCTTTAATTTTTTCTGTTTTTTTGTTATGACATCTGTGAAATATATTCAGTACAAATCAAGTTATTGAACATACAACATCATATGTTTTCATCTTGTTGAAAATGTCAAATTTTGTACCACAAAGTCATGATTTGTGGAAAGCATTAATTTTGCTTTTCATTTGGAGAAAAGCGGTGCAGAGTTGCATCGAATGCTTGTCGAGGCATATGGTGATCATGCTCTATCAGAAGCAGCATGCAAATGATTGTTTCAACGGTTTGAAAATAATGATTTTGATGTGAGAAATGAAGAACGTGAAAGAACACCAAAAAAGTTTGAATCGCAAACAATATTGGATGGAGATGACACTTTGTATCAAAAGCAAATGGCAGAAATGTTAAATGTTGCACAACAAACAATTTCTGACCGTTTAAAAGCTATGGGAACTATCCTAAACTGTGGAAAATGGGTGCCACGTGAATTGAATGAAAGACACTTGTTTAATTTCGATTCAAAGACAAGAAAGAAAATCGATTTTAGATCGGATTGTTACTTGCAATGAAGAATGGATTTATTTTAAGAATCCTGAACGGAAAAAAACGTGGGTTAATCCGGGACAACCATCAACACCGTTTGTAAAACCTGATCGATTCGGCAAGAAGACAATGCCGTGTGGTTGGTGGGACCAAAAATGTGTAGTGAACCACGAGCTCCTAAAACCTGATGAAACCTTTAATATTGATCGCTACCGACAACAAATAATCAATTTGAACCATGCATTGTTCGAGAAACGACCTGGATGGACCAGCAGACACGACAAGGTAATTTTGCCTCATGACAATGCACCTGCACACATAGGAAAACCGGATCAGGATACAATCGAAATACTTGACTGGGGGCTGCCACCTCACCCGCCGTATTTACTAGACTTTGCTCCTTCCGTCTACCATTTGTTTCCATCGATGGGACACGCATTGGCTGAGCAGAACTTTGATTCCAACGACGAGGTCGAAAATTGGGTGTCTGGTTGGTTTGGTTTAAAAAACGACCAATTTTGATATCATCGTCATTTTTAATTTATTTCCTGATTTATATTAACACTTAAAGATAACTTGGCATTTTCAGGGATATTTAAATCTTTATTCGGTTAAGCCTTGACGTTTTGGGAATTACCTGTCTTCAGTTAATCTAAAATAGAAGTCATAGGTTCTTAATTGAAGTAATTTTACTGTAAACTGCTAAAAGACTATAATATTCAAAACAGTTAGATGATAAGATGAACATAAGGTATACTAAGTACAAGATTTTCTTTATTTCCTACATTGAATTTACTTACGCTTCGTTTTGATTAATTTTCTTCCATCTAATGATAAAATTTTTTACTTGTTGGATGTTACTGTGTCATCATGAATGTTGTTAGTTTGAAGTAAACATTATTTTATGATTAGATGCGCGATTCTCATTTTATGGTGTCGATGATTTATGATCTCTGCAATATGTATTATAAATGGACTTTGCAAATTACGTATTACTTCTACTGGAATACAAAGTCTACCTCATTGAATTTCTATGAAGTAATAATTGGGTTGTGTAATTGTAAATTTTTGATGTCCGTGGTATATCATTAGAATTTTTCTGCTGGAGATCAAGGTGCTACACAGGGTGTCAAGGAGAAAAACACTGTGCATAGTGCCCCACCATAGGTCCATGTAATATTAAAAAATGTATGAATTTATGTCCAAAACTGCTTCCTTTGAGAAAAACAGAGTATAAAGGTTAATTTTTCTAGCTATTTATGTTCTTAATAACTTCAGATGAAGAGGTTAGAATTGAACAAAATGTGGTAAGCGGAGGTTTTGTATGATGCAGAATCCAAATATCATAATAGTGTTCAGTTCACTTATAGAGGCCACAACATACAGGATTTCTCCACTTCTAAATCAACCCTGACTCTTTTGTCTTACACTGTATGTCATTCTTAACTAGAAAAAACGATTTCTCTGTAATTTTCCCATCAGAAAGGTATACCTTGTTAAAATTGCTAAGACCAACGGTTTCCGGCAAAAACGCATAGAAAAGTTGTGATGCACGCAAATTGTCCAGAAACACCAAAGTATCCTACTTACAATAACAACCATTGTTGAAAGCCATGCGAAAGAGGACTATAAAATATGAAAAAAAAAAGGTCGAAACTGTTTCATTCGGAAAATACAGGGTGTTGAAGTTCATTTTTTATTCGGTTTCTGTTTTAAACTTTGGACAAAGTGGTAGAAATTGAACTAAATATGTTACGGAGGTTTTGTATTATGCAGAATCCAAATATCGTATTAGTTTTCAGATGACTAATAAAGGGTGACACATGCAGGATTTCTCTACATTCAAATCAACTGCAACTTTTTTGCTTCACACTTTATTTCATTCCTTCAAAAAGGAATACTTTGTTGAAATCGCTTTGGCCAACGGTTTCTGGTAAAAATGCATCGAAAAGTTATGATGAATGCAAATTGTCCAGAAGCGCCAAAGTATATGATAATAACAATACCGGGGTCATTCAATAATTAAATTTTAATAACAACACCAAAAGATGAATTAACAAAGTAATATTAAGTATTTAGAAGATGTTCGAATTGCTGACCTTGTACTTGAATGTACCTCTCAACTCCTTGCATTTTGGTTGACGAAATCTGTTAAATACAGCCGGAATATAACGAAATCTTTCGGCAGATTCCAGAATTCTGTTCGATAACTGTTCTTCAGTATCAATTTCTATGGTATACTAGCTGACTCGACAGACTTCGTCCTGTCAATAAGATTTGTAATGTGGCAGTTTTTGTGCCTACGTATTTTAAAAAATTCTCCTGAACAGAACCGTCACCCTGGTGATAGGGCGTTTAATAGTAAGTAAGCGCTTTATTGTTAATCATGTGAATCATAATTATTATTATTATCATTGTAGTGCTTTGTAGTATACGATGTTTGTTTGATTACCTGGCGCATAGATAAACAAATCTGATGGTTTTCCAACACGGGAACAGGCAACATACAATTGACCATGTGAGAAACATGGGTTTTCCAGTATAACAGATATAACCAATCATGGTTTCTGTGATTTCAAGAAATATCTGGAAACACCTTCTGAATAAGTTCATCTTTTGATCGAGTTAACTGACAAAAACTTTGAGAAAAGTTAATGCAGCCAGTCAACATGTCTAGAGGAAATTTGCCATTACCAATGTCAATGTTGTTTAAAAAATATGTCTCCAGATTGGTCATTTTGCAACTCGACACGCATATTCTTGCTTAAATGAAGTACTTTGACATGTTTCCACAAATTGGAGAACTTTAGACATGCATTGAGTTCATCAGCTGGCGTTGATCGTGGAATCACTGGCAATGTATGACGAAAATCTCCTGCTAATAAAATTATTGCACCACCAAATCGGTTATTATGGCTCCGTAGATCTTTTAAGGTTTTGTCTAAAGCCTCCAAAGATTTTTTATGTGCCATCGTACATTCATCCCAAACAATCAATTTACATTGCTGCAAAACCTTTGCCATTGCAGAGTTCTTCGAAACGTTGCAGGTTGGAGTTTCATTGCTTTGCATATTTAATGGCAATTTAAGTGCTGAATGGGCTGTTCGACCACCTTCAAGCAAAGTTGCTGCGATTCCCGACGAAGCGAGTGCAAGTGCAATTTTATTTTGTGAGCGAATTGTTGCTAATATTAATGAAATCAAAAAAGTTTTTCCTGAACCACCAGGTGCATCTAAGAAGTAAATCCCTCCAGTTTCATCATTTGTTACTTTCATAAGAGTTTCAAATACATACTTCTGTTGTTCATTTAACAGTGGAAGATTTGTTTGAATTAATTCTTTCAAAGGGTTGAGATCATACAGTTTTTCTCGATGCAACTCTTGGTTAAAAGCGTCATGCATTGGACGATTGGGCGCGGTCAGGCCTAATTGAATTAATAGTTTGTTTGACATTATCAAGCACATGTCCTCAATTGAAATCAATGCTTCATTGTAAATTTCTTCACTGATTTGTATATTTGGATTTCCCATACGTTTTAGTTACGAATCATTTGTATGGGAAAAAGAAAAGGGCTATTTTTAGGGTTTTTCCAGCAATAATTCTAATTTTTCTCGCCGTAAAAACTATCCTTGAACTTCAACGAACATTTTAAAAAAAGATTTGGCCAAATTGGTACAGGCGTTGTTGAGTTATGCGCTTACCAACACATTTTGCGATTCATTTTTATATTATAGATACTTTTTTTTTCATGAACTCCCAGAATGCAGAATAGAGGGGATTAAGGCCAGGGAATAGGTTTTCCTCGACCAATCCACCTATTTCCAAATCAACTTCGTAAAAATTCTCTTGCCACTCATGAGAAGTGCACCATCATGTATAAAGTGCATTCATGCAACTATGTCCAATGGAACATCTTCCAATAATGTATTCAGCTCATTTTCCAACAAATTACGATAGAGTTCGCTTATTAAACGATTGGGTAATCAAAATGGACCCTGTAGGTTATCACCGATTATACCGGCCCACACAGTAATGGACAACCCATACTGATGACTTTTTAATGGTTTGATTGGGGTTTTCATCACATCAATAGTGCAGATTATGCAAATTCAAAACACAATCATCAGTAGATCCCGCTTTGTCCTTGAATTAAATTAATGATAAAAAATTTTTTCTTTGATCTTGTAGCCATTCGAAATATTGTGTTCGATGTAAGAAATCATCATCTAATGAATGATGATTTTTTTAAAAATGTAACTTGTAAAGAAGCTGTTTTTCAAGTGTTTTTCTAGTATATTAGTGGCTGATATTAGGAATGGTTGAACTTATCTCTCTGGTGCTTATTATTAGATCATTTTCTGCTACTTGCAAAACAGCTTGTTCGTTTTCAATAGTACGATGAGTCTTATTCCAACCGGCTATGTTAAAAATCTACAACAATAATAGTTCGAACATTAGAAATCTGCCATAATGGAAATCTTGCTCGATACATACGCTGACCTTCGGAAGACTTTGATCAAGCTTCTCTAAAACACATAGTCAGGTGTCTGTTTTCTTCAAAGGTATATTGTACTATTTTTGAAAGCAGTTCAGAAAAAAACAACAAGTAAATCAATTTAAACCTCAACCAAGAAGTAAACTACCTATAACAATTATTACAAATCAGTTTGAGAAATGTCAGTTATTTCGTTATTTCGTTGTTTTTGGAGCTCTTATTCACTTGAACAGAGGTCTTATAAATTTGCCCAAATGTCTGTTTTTAGAATATTTCGAAGAAATGAAATTTTTAGGGTAGGTCGGAGAAATCTGTCCAATGACTCAGGAGTTATGAGCATCTGAAAATTGCTCTCCTTTATAACTTCCAGATTTAAATTGAAACAAAACGGCTTTCTAAATTCGCAGAAATCAACTTGCTTCGAAAATGTTTTGAAAATTCCTACCGAAATTTTCCAATACTTTTTAACCCATAACAAATCGGACGTATTCTAACGAAAATTTGTGCATTTATGAACATTACTGATATCTCACATATAATCAAATTTCATTGTCGTAGCTACCTTTTATCTAAAGATATTTTTGCATTATTTAAGAAATGTTCTCCCTCAGGAGATAGATATTCTGACATATTGACTCAAATAATTGAGCCGCTAGTACAGAACCATAATGACTTATGGTATCAACAAGATGGCGCGCGCCTCCACACAATTCACTCCATGTGTCAAATATCCTATACAGGCTATTTGAAGATTGATGGTTGGCGAACAATGGTCCACATCTTTGGCCACCACGTTCTCCCGATTTAACTCCTTTATACTATTATGTTTGGTGTATGATAAAAAATATTGTCTACTCAACTCCCCTGACTGATAAAGAGGACTGCATAGAACGAGTCAGAAATACGTTCAGGTTTGTTTAGATTTTTAGATTCATAGTTTTGAATCTCAATTTGGTTTTTAAACACTATTGCAGATCTCTTCCTCCCGATGAAATAAAAAGAGCAACGCACGAAGCATTCCTGAGACGTATAAATAAATGTCTAGAAATTAACGGTCAAAACTTTGAGCATCTTCTCAAGTTATAACTGCGAGAGTTTGCCATGTTTCTCCTAATAGTAACTTGAAGTCGGATTCAAGAAGGGGTGAAAAATCTACAGCATAGTTCAATAACAGTTCCTGAAAATTACATCTTTTTGGTAAAGGGAAAAGAAATAGCTGAAAATTCAAGACGAAACACACTTTTTTGTGAATAACTCAGGAAATATCCTCTTTATGGCAAGGGTGTGATGCATACACTCACATTATTTTTTAACGTATATTCAATATCTGCCCTAAAAAAATTGTGTTTTAATTTGAAAAATAGTACATTGTTTACCGGGTAGAAAAAGCTTAACATTTCTGGACGACTGTGAAGAAGCAACACAGGAATGTGGCTTTTCCTACGAGGTAAACATACTATTTTTCCGCAAATCGTTTAAAATTCGACAGATATTGATTGATTTAAAAAAAAACGCGATAATTTTATTCCCAAATAAATGGTGCTTTGAAATTCCTAATAAAATTACTTGGGTTACTATGGAAACGTATTGAGGTTGAATTGTCAAACTTGACGCTTATAAATTTAATTGCTGGTGTTCTCAGGAAGTAAAATGATAAGTGATGATGAAATTTCCATTCCTGGGACTCCTCCAGAGCTGGTTGAGGCAGTGAATACTGCTTCATTAGAATTATTGCCAAAGAAATCAAGAGAAAAGTGCGAAAATGCATACAGACGTTTTATGGATTATCGGATGAGTAAAAATACGAGTTCTTTCTCAGAAAATGTTGTAATGGCATACTTCCTACACCTTTGTTTAAAGATGACATCTTCAATATTATGGGCCAATTATTCAATGCTGAAGGCAACCCTTGCACTTAAACATAATGTAGATATATCTACTTACTCAAAACTTCGTTCTTTATTAAACGGCAAGCTCAAGGTTATAGGGCAAAGAAATCTAAGATTTTGACGAAGGAAGAAATTGAAAAATTTATCCAGGAAGCTCCAGATAAAGAAAATTTAATGATTAAGGTAATTTACAAGTTTTTTATTTCTATTTAGATTATAGCTTTATTTATTTTTTAGGTGGCTGTAATATTTGGTATTTCTGGGGCCTGTAGAATGGATGATTTAGTCCGAATGACTGTATACGATATAGAAGACTTAGAATCTAAGCTTTCAATCAGCATACCTGATTCGAAAACCTACAAACCAACATCATTTGTAATTAATCAGATCTACTTGAATGTTTATCGAAAGTATGTTTCGTTAAGACTAGAAAATATGAACAGTGACCGATTTTTCTTTAAATATCAAAGCGGAAAGGGTTGTAGACAAGTTGTAGGAATTCATCAATTTAGAAAAATGCCCAAAATAGTTGCTACTTATTTGAACTTGGTAAATCCGACAGAATATACTGGTCACTGCACTCGTCGGTCTTTTGCAACAATATTGGTTGACTCTGGTGCCGACATAACTAGTTTAAAGAGGCATGGCGGATGGAAGTCATCAAACGTTGCTGAAGGATATATCGAAGAATTGCTTAACAATAAGGTTGAGGTGGCAAATAAAATTTTCACTGTACAAAATATTCAACAAAATGACCCTTCCACCCTGCATGTTGTCCAAAATATTTCTCATAGTTCTAAGAGCGTTCCTCCAAAGTTCAATAATTGTACTAACTATCAAATTACTGTCAATATAACAAATTGATCTTAAAAATGTATTCAGCAATGACTTGATGTTTTCAAAATATAAATTAATACCTTATAAGCAATGTGTTTTCTATCATTTGTGTAGAACACTAACAACTGTACGGAAATATCCTGACTTTTTCTTCAAGAAATTTTGACAGAAATGTCAAAATTTCCTGGCGATTTGCGGAAAATTGATTTTTCACGATTTTGTCATCCCTAAATTTGAAAGCGATTTTCTCACCCCCTGTATCATGAATCGCGATTTCGATTTTTAAAGTGGATACATCAATCTTACATCTTGAAAAATCCCAAAAATGAAAATTTTCCATCCAAAAACCTCGAAGTTATTCTTGTTTCAGCGGAGCTTTATTTTAGATTTTTTTTTCGAATTTTCCCGCTCAGAGAGAGTTTTCCAACCAAAACTGAAGAATGCTACATCAAAATAACTTGAAATTTTCTAAGGAATCTATTTCTGCAATAAAAAAATGGTGTTGTAATTTGAAAAACGGAAGTTGACGTCATTTCCGGAAAAACCGGAGGTGCTCATGCCTTGAAAATATTTTAGATTTCATCAGAATCCTGAAATACTCATAAGTGCTGAATTTCATGAAAATACATTCAGTAGTTTCCCGTATAAATATGGGTGAGGTTCCTCGTAAAAGACCCCCTATAGCAATGAATTTAAATATGCGGTTGCTTCTGTTCGCCCAATAAGGAGTATGGAGATGATAAACAAGTAACTATCTATACAGGGTGAGTCTTTGACCACTGCGTTAATTTTAACCATAGATTCTTTACCTCAAAAGAAACACTTTCTTCCTATAACATTTTTCTAAATTTGGCCCCGTTCAAAAGATATAGGGTGTTGAAATTGCATAAAAAAATTGCATTTTCACCTGTAATATTCAAACGACAATATCAATTGAAATGATCTCCTGTAGAAGGTTTTTGATAACAGTCATGCATATTTTGGCTTCGTTAGATTTATTCTATTTCTTGTGGGTTTCTCACTACTACTCTACAGATTGGTTAAATTGCATGAAAAACAAATATCGTTGAACTAAAGGTCCGTATCTTGTACTTCCTGGAATCATTAGTCTCTTTTGCAGATAAAATCATTCGCTATCTTTCCTCCTATATTGCACCATTCTCGAGATATTTGAAGTTGAAAGGAATTAAATCGATATAATTTTGCCCAAATTTTCTGATTTTCCCAAATCCAACTCTGTGCTGAAATTATTCAATAACAAGATTTGTTCAATGTTGCCATATTTTATGTCTATATTAAATATTTCTTCAAAAGATTGGGGAAATCTCTCCAGTCTATGGTTCCACCACTAAAAACTAATAGATGAAATTAACCACTGAACAATTTTTGTCTTACATTCACTACAAATTCTGAATTGCCATTTGCTGTATTCATTATTAATGATGTCTAGCACCCTGTTTAATCTTTAATCCAGAGTAATATTCCATAATAAATAGAGAAAAAGATTTCCTTCACTAAAATAGGTACTTCGGTATATTCTCATGACCGTTGGAATAGGTAATGCATTTTCTGTCAGAACCTGTTGAATTGAAGACTTGTCTTTATGAAGAGCTGGTTCTTTATAGCTTCAGACTTTCAGGGTCCATCAAATTATATCTATTCTAACATAGGAATGCTTCAAATTAAGATCATATGTCTTTATTATCTTCGAATCCAGTCTCCTTGATTTATTTTGTAGGTTTATAGTTTTTTCACATATTTATTTCATACACCGATTCAACCTGGTACCTACACGAACTTAGGAGATAATAGAATTTGACTTAGTTTTAGTATTTCTGAATGTTTGTTATGATGCATGGTTAATTAAAATTCAATCAATATCGAAACTGGAAGCTATAAGTTCATAAACAAAAAGATTAGAATAGAAATGTATTTTCTGACCATAATCATTTCATACTGAATTGAATAATTTCAAACTATCGAAATTATTATTATTTTATTATAATATTTTCCACATTTTTAAATAATTGTTGACAGTTTCAAACAGAATCAAAACAACAAGGAACCACAGAACACTATTTTATTGGGAACAACCCACCACAGAGACGTTATTATAACATTTCAATGTGGTAATAATTCACTCTAGTTATTCTGAGAAAAATTATAACTGAAGATCGATAATGATTACAGATATTATTTTTCATTTAAAAATCTTTGCAATTATTAATTTTTTCTCTCCTGGGGTTCGTAATAAATTAATATTCTATGTAAGGTATTAAAATTTGACATAATTTATGAATAACCATTATTCAATATTTCTGTTTTTGTTTACATAGTTAAAACAGATATTCTGATTATAAAAACCAAAAATTCGTTCAGTAATTAATTATAGTCTAAACAGAATAGATTCTTACTAACGAAAAAACACGTAGTTGTTTTTTCAGAATCAAATGTAGGTGATCAAACCTAATTCCTTCAAGCAAATATAATTGCACACCTAAATCTGATAATACTTGTAATCTATCCAGTTAATTTGTTATTGGGATTCAGTAGAGAAAATAATCATCAAGCAAAGTAACATCACTGTAAAATAATTATTCGTAGTGACATTATTCATTGTTGTTGAAGATTTCGAAAAAGATTGCCATATTTTTAAAAGTCTCATAGACCTGTTCACTGGTCTCTGTCAAGGAGAAGAAACTTAAATAATATCAGTGTTTGGAAAATCATAGATGATATTTTTTGGCTTTGAGTGAAAAAATAGCAATGTGACAACCTCTTGCCTTGGAAGTTTTCATAGAAATGATGGTTTTCATGATTTGGAAATCTTAAGAAGAAAATTACAAATGTATGATGATAACATCCAATAATTCTGAGGTATTTTGGGAATTTCTCACTGGGAAGGAATGGTTCATAATCTTGAAGTAAAAAGAAATTATAGTAAACAGCAAAAATATGTTTATGGTGTTGAATTTTTTTTACCAGAAAATTAGTATTTTGTATCTTCCTTCTGGATATGGACCTAATCGGATGAAACATGAGTGAGTGAATCATTTCTTATAGGGAAAATAATGTTTTTAAACAATTCAGATTCAATAGTGGATGCTGTGGAAAGTATATTTCATTCAAACTATACTGGACTACAGAAGGGTCTTTGCCCAATGTGAAAACTTATAACTTTTCAACGCAGCTGAATATAGAAAAACCGTAATGGAAAAAGTGTTTGTTTTAATCTCAAGAACCTATGGTTAAAATTAACGCAGTGGTCAAAGACTCACCCTGTATAATGATATTCACAATATCAGTGCGAAAAAATTCGTGAAATTAAAAAAGAAAACATTTAAAAAATTTGAATTTAGAAAGCACTGACGTCAGGTCACATGTCTTTGGCGCTCTTTTTGAGCTACTTGCTAGTAAATATTCAAACTATAACAAATATTTAAGCACACCGTTCAAATAAACAAGAGTCTTTTCCCGTACTCCTTAACTATGTGATACATATACAAAAGTCACAATGCATGAACAAACCTATATCTCAAATTAAAAATAACGTTTCATAGTTTTGCCTAAGTTTTGTTCGAAGTATAAATTCCCTTCTCGTAAAAACCTACGTCAGTGCTTTTCTATATGTTGACAACGTACATTATTTCCCCGTAATGAAAAATTTCCATTAGTTGTTTTCCCAACTAACACTGATTAATAAGTCCGACCCATGTCAACCGAATTGGTATCTATGATAGAATCGATCACAGATACTTGACTGTCTTAAATGAAACTGCATGTAGATGAAAACTAATAATGTAGATAAAAAATATCTATGACAATGACATTCGAGAATATGTGGACCATAATAGGCAACCCTCTTGACCGTACAGACGGTGTCACGTAATTTTCTCCTTGACTCTTTGATGTTAAAAGAAGGACACAAAGCGTACGGCAGCTGTTGGCCGGAGAACATTTATGGGCGTAGGTTCATTTGACTTAAATAAAAATTTGTGATCTTTTCTTTGTGTGATAATATGGGCGCCAATTAGTTTAGACACAATTTTGAGTTCTATTCGTATAAAAACTAATAAACATACGAATGTGATCTCAGGATGACGGTGTACGAAATTGAAGAAGTAATCTCACTCTGGTGAACAATCTCTTGATTCAGGAAGGCGATAAACCTATAGGTACTCACTTTTCTTCAAATGATGTTAGTTGTTGAGAAAACTTCGGTGATAGCGTCTGGAGTGGTTGTTAAATCGAAGAGTCGAGAAATCTGAGATTATAGGAAACGAAGAATTTAAGGAGACGAGAATAAAAGAATCTAAGAATACGATAATACAGGAATCCTTAAATAATATACTTAAATCAGCAAAATCGCTTAATTATTTTGAACTCACCTTCTAGAAAGGGATACACGAAAAGAATATTATAAAATTCCTTGGATAATATGTAAAACGTGAACTAACAAATTCTCAATCGAGAGATAATGTCTGCATACTATCAGTTTCAAAGATGGAATGAATTAATTCGCGATAACAACATCCAATTCCAGACACCCCCACCGAAAATTTTGATGTACAGATTTCTATAAAGAATAATACTTTATGTACAGGAAATTATAATTTTCAACTATAGATGGTATAGCAAATTAATTTGAAATAAATTATTTTCAAATAGATTAAGAGATATTAGAATCTAAATAAATTTTGGGATTGTGATTTCAAAATGTTACAAGGGCAGATGTCTAGGTACAATCTGGAAAAACTAAGATAAGTCAAAAGGGAATTCATGATCATGCAGCACCACGGCTGATTAACGTTTGATGAATCAGGTATTCTGAATGAACTTTTTTGAGATCCCAATTTTTTTTTATTTTTGGATATCGACCAGAAAATGGTCTTAATCGATTGGGTTCGACTTCTTGCGGAAGAATCAGATTACTGTCAATTGAGATTGAGATTATGTAGCTGTATACCCTTTATCTTCCCAAGGAAACCAGCTAGAGCTTTCATATTTTCAGAATCTGTGTGACTTGGAAGATTTTGAAAAAATTTGAAATTTTTAAAAGCATTGTATTAAATCGAATAAGTAGTTTTCAAAATACCAAAAAAAAACTGGAAAAAATGTCAAATATGTTCAGTCAGTAAGATGTTCATTATTCTTATTTTAAATATCCTGAGCGTAAACCGTTTTTACAACATCGAAGAGGAAGGATGTGAAGACGTCATGCATTGTTTGGATGTCAAAAATATCATTACAGGGTGTTTCAAATTTTGTGTTGAAAATTGTGATCTTAAATTGACCATAACTTCTGTTTTTCAAATTAGAACCCTATTTTTTTATGATTTTGTTGGATTCTGCGGTCGTAAATACTAATAGTTTTCTCACATGATAATGCTCCTAAATTCAATAATTTCTGAGTTATTTGAGATTTTCTGGATTTATGTAGTACGTAGAGTCAAATTCATAAGGATATTCTGTGAGCATAGAAGATAAATCATCCCATTTATAATTCACAAGTGTCAGATAGGTCTTATTGTTAGTCGTTATGAAATTTGTGATTTCACAAAATGAATCGTTGCTATTCTGATAATGAAATTTTGGATTTATTTCTTATATTGTATTTTTTCAATTGTATACGCAATACACATTCAAATGCACTTAATGATATTGTTTATTTCAAATGGTGGATGACACAAAATGTTGAGTATCCAATGAGAAGTATCCCCATTTTTTTTTACAATTTCTAAAAGATGTTTCAAACTTTCCAAATTTTGGAATGTAAGAGCCCCCTAAAGAATACAAAAAAGGGCAGTGTATGAAATTAATATTTCGACTTATTTCGAAACGACACATTAAATAGATTCGCTACTTCAGTACACCGAATTATGATTATAAATAAATTATGATAATAAAAATAAAAAAACATTTCAAAACTCAAATTAACAAAATAAATGATCAGGTAAGATTCTCAATATGGTAACCATTTTGTTCCACACACTTTCGAATACGTCTTGAAACACCTCGGTTAGTCGTTCGCTCAATTTCCTTCCCCTTTAGAGAGTGGAAAGCATCATCCACACGCTGTATCATATTTTCTTTGCTTTCAATAGGAGATTCATAGACAATGTTTTTTATTTTACCCCATAAATAAAAATCTAAGAGAGTAAGATCGGGAGATCCTGGGGACCAAAATAGTGAAGAACGGCGTCCGATACACCGATTACCAAACATTGCATTCAGTTCTTCAGACACCTCGTGCGAAGTATGTGCCGGAGCCCCATCCAATTGATAATATGCGGTAGTCTACATACTCAACGGCAGTTCATCCAAAAACTCAGAAACAAAATTTCTCAGGATTTCCAAAAATTTTTATGTATTTAAATTTTCTTCATAAATGTAGTGCCGCACTTTATTGTTCATCAAAAGAGCAAACACATTAAAACTAAATTTGTTCTGGGGGTTTCTTTGTCTTTTTCGATGAGGATTTTCACTTCTCCAAATGTGGCAATTCTTTCTATTAAATAGTCCTTCACCATTGAATCTTGCTTCGTCGGTCCAAATGATCTTTTTCAAAAAATTTTCATCATTTTCAAGTTTTTCTAATATTTCTCTACAAAAATTTAACCTTTTTATGTAGTCACCTGGTTCTAATGCATGAACTTTCCCATATTTGTAGTCATGTAGTTGTGTTTTCTCAAAATTCGGTGCACTGAATTTCTGTCTAAATCGATTTCATGAGCTGCACTTCGAATAGAGGCATTTTCATTCGCTTCGAAATAAGTCAAAACACTAATTTCATTTTCCTCATCATCAAGTATTCTTCTTTTGAATTCTTTAGGGGCTCTTACACATCCAAAACTTTGAAAGTTTGAAACATATTTTCTAAAGATCTTCTCCGTCATGGAAGGTAAATGGGGATACTTCTCGTTGAAGGCCCGGCAGGTTCTACTAATAATTCTGTCACATTCGCCATGTATATAAAATAGATCCAGAATTTCGTAATTAGAATAACGGTTCATTTTGTTAAATCGAGAAATGAAGATAACGGATAACAATAACACCTGACACTTGTGAATTATTAACATATAATTTATCTTCTATGGGTACAGAGTGTTCCCATGGTTTCGAAAGAATATTCATTTTAGATGCAATCAATTTTACTCTACGTTCACCATAAATCCAGAAAATCTCAAATAACTCAGAAATTATTGAATTTAGGAGCATTATCATGTGAGAAAACTATCGTTATTTTTGACCGCAGAATCCTACAAAATTATAAAAAAATTGGGTTCTAATTTGAAAAACAGAAGTTATGGCCAATTTAAGATCACAATTTTCAACACAAAATTTGAAACACCCTGTGATGATATTTTTGAAATCCAAAAGATGCATGACCTTTTCGCATCCTCCCTCTTCGATTTTGTAAAAACGGTTTACGCTCAGAATATTTAAAATAAGAATAATGAACATATTACTGAACATATTTGACTTTTTTTCCAGTTTTTTTTGGATATTTTGAAAACTATTCGATTTAATACAATAGTTTTAACAGAAATGTATTCACTATTGAATACTCGTTCATACCAGGAATGGAAAACTTGAAAAAAATAAAACTTCGAACAATATCATAATCCCAATTTTCAGATTTCAAATATGTCTAGTTCTCCAGAAACGTCTAATAGTCACTAGAACTTGAGACACCCTGTAGTTTGCGAATTATTATTCCCAACCACCATATATCATCCTTTCTTTTAATAAAATAATTATTAACGGTCACTGTTATTCTGTGTTCGTCATTGAATAAGGAAAGCGCATTCAATTTTGCGAATAACCATCGATAAGCTTCAACTTTGTTAATACTCATATTCTTCGATCGAATCTATTCATTTTTTTAAAGGTAATTTATAGTTTTTCTTCAAGCTGTTACATCATTTCGATCATGGATATAAATATGCCACTGAAATCAATAAACTCTCATCAATATATTTTTCATATTACACAGAACCAACAAGATGTTCAGCATTTCATGATGGTCGTGAAAATAGGTGGAGAAGATTTCATCGTCCATGTGCCAAGCTCAGAATATGGAAGCAGAAGATGAAGAAACTTCAATTTTATCAGGAACTTCGTCCACAGCAACGCTCACCCAACAGAGTATCTGCATAACATCTACCCAGACATTCACATCTTCGCTACTGGAAGGGAAACAAATAGGACCTTATCCACAATGCCAAATTGTAATGCACCAGGCCAGTGGAGATTCCCAGGAGTCCGATTCTATGGAGTCGTCAATTTCAGTTTCAAACAAGGTGTCACCTAAATACTCTGTTCTTTCAAAATCCCCACATAGCAGTTCTTCACAAGAAGATTATGAGCCTGACATAAGATCTGGTAAAACTAGATATCTTTCAGCTACGATTCGAACTGAAGCTGCTAGAAGTATGGAGAGCCTAAGAACACCAAATAGGCCTTTTTTATCATCCAGTGAGAGAGATATGAGAAAAGTGTTTTCAGAGAGCGTAGAAACTAAGTCTTTAGAAAACATAGAAAGAGAAGTTAGGCTCAAAAGATATGCTATATCTGGAGAAGGTCCTTCATTATTGGTCGGTTCAGATGAGACCATAAGTGCAGAAAAACGTCGCGGTTTGTGGAGTGGAAAGGCCAGAGTACCTCAACATCTCAGCTTGCCACCCCCAACAGGTTATCTCAATCTTAGTCCTGGAGATAGAAAACTGACAATTTTAAGCCCGCATTCGCCTCACCGGATGAGTGATTTGTTTCATATTTCGCAGACTACATTGAAAACCCGAAGGAAGAGAGCTATGGTGCTTCCGAGGTTGGTAATACCCAGAAGTGATTCAGATGTTAGTGAATCTTTTTCTGAACAAATCCTTGAGTAAGTAACTCAAAGTTTTGTGAACTGTTTTGGCTTCACTCCAATTTGCCATAAAGATCGAATAACATTCTACGGTTCTGATTATACATAATGAAAA
>JARTUT010000639.1:0-33872 GCA_030674115.1 Micraspis discolor | reverse complement strand
TTATCAAGGAGGAAAAGTAAAAAACCTTTTGAAAATTATCAATTTTCAAAAAGTCAATATGACAGAAGTCATGAAAGAAAAATGAACAATGTTATATACTCATCTGTGATATGATGATCTTTTGAGTTGGATCGAACTATCGGTGTCCAAACTTCTGGCAGATCTATAGATGGAGCACTTATGGAATCTGGTGTTATTTTCATAAATGCTGCTTCTTTGATTTTTCTTCTTGCAAGTTTTTCTTCTTTGGATATTATTGATGCTTCATCCCATTTTATACGATGATTCTCATCTACAGCATGTTGGACCAACCTGGATTTGTCGCTGTCTAGTACTCGTAGAAGCTTCTGATGTTCTTTTATTCGTACATTCAGAGTGAAACTTCCTGTCAAAAGTTATAGAGCAGATAGGATTTCAAAACGGACAAGTCAAGCCCTTATGAGAGAAAGACTGAATCAACATCGATTAAACAAAGCCAAATTACTTACAACATGCGAGAACCTTAGATGTAACATTCAATCAAAAACTAATGCTGAAGATTATGAAAATATTCTGGGAGCTATTAAACATAGCTATGAAAGAATATATGAACAACAAAAACAAGTCGAAAAAAGGAAAATGGAGAAACTTATGGAGGAGTCAAGAAAATATGAACCCTTAGATCATTCAAAAACCGTGATCAATTTATCTAATAAGAACTTAAGTGAAGATCAGATATCTCTCCTCAACAAGGGTCTCAAGTTCTCTATAGCCCCAAGACGATACCAAAAATTGAAATCATGTTGGCGGCAGAAGAAACTGCACAGAAAATTCGAGAACCTGAAAAAGCCAGAAGAGTACAGATGGAAAATCAGAACCTTATTAGACAGGAATAACAAAACACCTCTACCCAATATAAATAAAGCTGAACAGAGGGCTTTAAAAGATCTTAAATCGGATAGTTGCATAAAGATACTTCCAGCAGACAAAAGAAACGCCACTGTAATTCTAGATGTTGGCTCTTATAATAAAAAAAAATCAATGAATTATTAGAAGCAGGAAAATATAAAAAGACTAAAAAACCCTACCACCACAGTTGAAAACAAGATTTACAAAATCCTTTATAAATATCGAAATGAATTTCCAGATCAATTCGTTAGATCAAGACTTACACCTCACTTCAGTAAACCACCACATTTATATAGTCTACCAAAAATACACAAAGCAAATATTCCAATTGTGAGTTCAAGAAATTCAGCATGCCACCAATTGGCTAAATTTCTGCTGAAAATTATATCGCCATTAAAAAGTAATTCAACATCGATGATAAGAAACACGAAACACTTCATAGAAATAATGAAACATCAAGAAATCATGGAAGAAGACGTTATGGTCAGCTTCGACATCACCAGTTTGTTCACTAATATTCCGACAGATAAAACACTTATCATAGTTAGGAAAAAGCTTGAAGAAGATCAAAGCCTTAGTGAAAGAACTACACTAAGCGTCAATGCAATTATGGAAATGCTTTCTCTTTGTATTGAAACAACATATTTCCAATTCGAAGACATCTTTTATCAACAAGAATTCGGAATGGCCATGGGTTCACCACTATGACCAATGTTAGCTGATTTTTATATGGAAATTTTCGAACAGAAGGCATTAGAAAAATATGTACTTAAACCCAAACTGTGGAAAAGATATGTAGATAATACTTTCATTATTTGGCAACATGGAAGAGACACTATAGATGGATTCCTTCAATATCTAAACAATCAAGAGGAATCAATTAAATTTACAATTGAAATCGAGAAGGACAGACAACTTCCATTCTTAGATGTACTCGTACATAAACAAAATGGAATCCCAAGAACCACTCTGTATAAAAAGCCAACAAACACAGGACAATATCTACATTTTGAGTCAAACCACCAACTAAACACTAAATTGGGAGTAGCAAAATGTTTATTTGATAGAGCAATAAATATTTGTTGCACTGAAGAAGACCAAAATGAAGAAATAAATAACATCTCGAAAACTCTTAGAAGCAATGGCTACCCCAAAAAGATATTAAAAAAAGCTAAACGAACAAAAGAAAGTCAACCTGAACCAACAGATATAAATCAGACCATTAAAACCGTAATTCCTTATGTGAAAGGTTTGTCGGAGAAAATGAGAAGAATTGGAAATAGATACAACATAACGACTGCATTCAAAACTCAAGACACTATCAGAACTAAACTTACAAAAGTTAAGCCTAATAATGAGACACAAAGGACAAAGAACTGCATATATGAATTACTTTGCGAGTGCGGAAGATCTTACATCGGAGAAACTAAACGCCCTCTGAATGTACGAATAAAAGAATATCAGAAGCTTCTACGAGTACTAGACAGCGACAAATCCAAGTTAGTCCAACATGCTGTAGATGAGAATTATCGTATAAAATGGGATGAAGCATCAATAATATCCAAAGAAGAAAAACTTGCAAGAAGAAAAATCAAAGAAGCAGCATTTATGAAAATAACACCAGATTCCATAAGTGCTCCATCTATAGATCTGCCAGAAGTTTGGACACCGATAGTTCGATCCAACTTAAAAAGATCATCATATCACAGATGAGTATATAACATTGTTCATTTTTCTTTCATGACTTCTGTCATATTGACTTTTTGAAAATTGATAATTTTCAAAAGGTTTTTTACTTTTCCTCCTTGATAAAGATAGAAGATGTCTATCGAAACGTCGGAAAACATTACATCCACAATAGATGATGGTAATAGCCCAAATAATCATTCAACACGAGCTCCATCATCAACAATATCTCGTCATCAACAATCAAACCTTGTTCAAATAAGTAAGATAATACAAATTAAGTGTATTTTTATAAGCCAAAATAATCATTCAAGCATCATCCTGAATAATCACTAGAGAATATCGGCGCTACTGACTAACTGTGGATCATTAAGCACTTATCTCAAGTAATCAATTGAAAATGTTTACAGTCAATGTGTACAAATTTTGAATCCACTTTCTCAGTGTCTAATTGCAACGATGTGGGAAGGCAGATATACAGCAGTGCTATTTGTGATAATTTTGAGTTTCTCAGAATGTTTAGCTCTAGAGCGAATAAATCTAGGTGGTTCCTGGTGGTTGAATGGAACGAATGAAGGTGAGATCAAACTGATTATAATCATATATAGCTTTGAAAAAAAAAAAAAAGAAATCTGAGCAGGATTTGAAAGTGTTTATTTATTTAGTCAATTAGATTTCAACTCGTATTTCAACTCCTGATGATTATATTCGTCCAAATCTTTCAATATTTCTGCAGTTGTATGTTGTATGTGATTATAGACGGAAATATTATGACTTACTTCCAGCTGAGACAACAGCAACGATATGTAAATGGCATATTTTTGTTCCAAAAGATATCTTTTAGAGCGTAAAAATGTTCGAAAAGATACTATATAATTATAACCAGAAAATGTATCAATTTCACAGATCATAGGATGCTCAAAGCAACAGTTCCAGGCGGAATCTTCAGCGATTTGATGTCGAATAGATTGATAGAAGATCCTATTCGAGAAGACAATGATCAAAAATATAAGTGGATCGGTCAAACTGAATGGACATACTTCAGGAATTTTACAGGTAGGTATCTCCTAATGAAATTCGTTTAAATACAATCATTTTGTTATATTGTTATATTGGCAGTTCGTTTCATTTATATATTATCATAGTTATTTATCAATAAAGCAAAATATTGATTTGGTGGAGAGGAATATCTTTTTTAATTTATTCAATGGGAACGTTTTGAGTATTTAGATTATTCATCAAGTTTAATCTAAAACAAAATGATAAAAACGACCTAAATCATACATTGGTGCATAAAACTGAACACGAATGTGAATTGCCTTCTGTAACGAGTTTTAGACGATGTGTTCTCTATATTTCTGTAAAATTTCGAAGTAAACGGTTGTAATTTAATTAGAAATCAGTTTTGTGACTTGGCAGTGTGCAGGACTAACAAAGTTTGACAGATTAAAACAAATCAGAAACGCTTGAGCAACTCAAATGAAATATTCGTGATTAAATTAGTAAAATACCTCGTAAAATATGTGAGAAAATGTAATGATAAATGTGCTAAAAGGCATCGCAATTGAGACTAACAGCGGTAGACATTTATCTGATGTTGTATTTCATAAAAAATTACCGACATTGAATAAATTATTTATAATATAAGATCCATTATATCAATAATTATAAACAAACAAATTATGGTTCATGGAAATTTTCATGGTATGGACGTTCAGCTGCAGCTTGAATATCATCGGAAATGAAAGTCCATGGCATGAAAATAAAACTTGACTAGAGGAAAATAATATGTCTGCATATACAGGGTCTTTCATGAGGAACCTCACCCATATTTATACGGGAAACTACTGTACGTATTTTCATGAAATTCATCACTTATAAGTATTTCACGATGCTGATGAAATCTAAATTATTTTCAAGGCATGAGCACCTCCGGTTTTTCCGGAAATGACGTCAACTTCCGTTTTCAAATTAGAACACCATTTTTTTATTGCAGAAATAGATTCCTTAGAAAATTTCAAGTTATTTTGATGTAACATTTTTCAGTTTTGGTTGGAAAATTCTCTCTGAGGGGAAAATTCGAAAAAAAATCGAAAATAGAGCTCCGCTGAAACAAGAATAACTTCGAGGTTTTTGGATGGAAATTTTTCATTTTTGGGATTTTTCAAGATGTAAGATTGATGTATCCACTTTAAAAATCGAAATCGCGATTCATGATACAGGGGGTGAAAAAATCGCTTTCAAAGTTAGGGATGACAAAATCGTGAAAAATCAATTTTTTCAAATTTGAACCTCATTTTTTAATGGCAGATATTGAATCTACGTTAAAAAATAATGTGAGTGTATGCATCACACCCTTGCCCTAAAGTGGATATTTTCTGAGTTATTCACAAAAAACTGTTTTTCGTCTTGAATTTTCAGCTATTTCTTTTCCCTTCACGCCAAAAAGATGAAATTTTCAGGAACTGTTATTTGAACCATGCTGTAGATTTTTCACCCCTTCTTGAAACCGATTTCAAGTTACTATTAGGAGAACCATGCTCAAAGTTTTGACCGTTAATTTCTAGACATTTATTTATACGTCTCAGGAATGCTTCGTGCGTTGCTCTTCTTATTTCATCGGGAGGAAGAGATCTGCAAAACTGTTTAAAAACCAAATTGAGTTTCAAAACTATGAATCTAAAAATCTAAACAAACCTGAACGCATTTCTGACTCGTTCTATGCAGTCCTCTTTATCAGTCAGGGAGTTGAGTAGACAATATTTTTTATCCTACCCCAAACATAATAGTCTAAAGGAGTTAAATCAGGGAGAACGTGGTGGCCAAAGATGTGGACCATTGTACGCCAACCATCGATCTTCAAATAGCCTGTATAGGATATTTGACACATTGAGTGAATTGTGTGGAGGCGCGCCATCTTGTTGATACCATAAGTCATTATGGTTCTGTACTAGCGGCTCAATTATTTGAGTCAATATGTCAGAATATCTATCTCCTAAGGGAGAACATTCTTTAAATAATGCAAACATGTGTAGTGTTCTATCTTACCAGTTAAAGTCCCATCATAAATGTGAATAACGAGAATTGCATTATTTTTGATGGCGCAAAAAACATTGAAACTCCAGGTCTCTTGAAAGTTCCATTGACTGAAGTGGTAGTTGTTCTCTTCATCCCAATAATGACTGTTATGCCTATTGAAAGAACCATTCTTTGTGAATTTAGATTCATCTGTCCAAATTATACAGTCCAAAAAGTTTTCATTCTCTTGAATTCGAATCATCATAGCTTCGCAAAACTCTGTTCTCCTGACGAAATCAGTTTCCTTCAAATGCTGTACCCTATTGAATTTATATGGGTGCATTTTATGTTTTTTTAATATTCTCCAAACACTTGATTGAGATAATCCCAGAGCAATCTCGGCATCTTTGAGAGAATTTTGAGGATTCACACGAAAATATGCAAGAACTATAATTTCGTTGTTCTCATCTTCTACTACAATTTCTTCTCTGTGTATAGTTTTCTTAACGAAAGATCCGACATTTCTCAAGTTTATCATGGTTCTGTTAATGGTATCTCTCGTTGGTCAGGGTCGGTCAGGAAACCTCTCAATGAACAGTCGAATCGTTCAATCTACAACTTTATTACATTCTTCATGAAGTAGAATGAGATTTAAAAAATCTTCATTGGTAAAATTAGGCATAGTGATCGATTTTATAACTTAATACGAATTATCACCAAATTAATAGAAAACACAAAATTCTGCTGAATAAAGAGGAATTTGGCAGATGTAATTAATGATATCTATCATTAAAAAAAAGAATGTAAAACATGGTAAGTTTTTGCATATGGTTCATAAGGAATTATTTATTTATCACTGGAGAGAAAACCGATGATCGATTAGTTGAAATAAAAAGGTTTCCGATACAAATTCGAATCCAAATTCGCCATCTATTTAAGAACAATCTGTAACTTTTTTCTCTTGCATATTAGGGTTGTAAAATCTAAAACATGGTTTAAGTAACAGTTCCTGAAAATTTCATCTTTTTGGCGTGAAGGGAAAAGAAATAGCTGATAATTCAAGACGAAAAACAGTTTTTTGTGAATAACTCAGAAAATATCCACTTTAGGGCAAGGATGTGATGCATACACTCACATTATTTTTCAACGTAGATTCAATATCTGCCATAAAAAAAATGGGGTTCTATTTTGAAAAAATTGATTTTTCACGATTTTGTCATCCCTAACTTTGAAAGCGATTTTTTCACCCCCTGTATCATGAATCGCGATTTCGATTTTTAAAGTGGATACATCAATCTTACATCTTGAAAAATCCCAAAAATGAAAAATTTCCATCCAAAAACCTTGAAGTTACTCTTGTTTCAGCAGAGCTCTATTTTCGATTTTTTTTTCGAATGATGTTCTAATTTGAAAAACGGAAGTTGACGTCATTTCCGGAAAAACCGGAGGTGCTCATGCCTTGAAAATATTTTAGATTTCATCAGCATCGTGAAATACTTATAAGTGATGAATTTCATGAAAATATGTTCAGGAGTTTCCCGTATAAATATGGGTGAGGTTCCTCGTGAAAGACCCCGTATTGTCACTGCAAGTTCTTCCTGCACGAAATTTGGTTTGTTCTTTCTTTCTCCTTACGGCCTTTTATTTCTTCCCTTTAGAGATCTCTAAGCACTTTTTTATTAAGTCTACTAAATGTGCTCTTTACAGATATTTCTCGGAAATTTCTCATGAACTCTTTCCGAGGGGTGTACATTGATATATGTATACCTAGGTAAGCCAGTATAAACATAAATAAATAAAAAAAAATTTAAATGATGTTACATGAACATACCTACCATAAAATAGTAATTTCACTCCAAAACCATCATCAATAATGTCTTGTCTTCAATCTTCATCAGAGATTTCATTTTTCAGCTGATCGAAACTTCACTGAATATGACAATATTAATATTGTATTAGATGGAGTTGATACAATAGCAAACATATCCTTGAATGGTGTTAACATTGGAAATTGCACAAATATGTTTGTAAGATATATCATCGATGTTAAGAGTATACTTGTGGTAAGTTATTATTATAAATTTAATAGGAGACCATTAAAGCTTTATAAAAACGAGTCGTGAAATATTTCCAGTTTTATTTTAGATTTCAGATAAGAACACCGATAACTTAAATGCATCATATACCTTTTGTGCTCATAAGTATCTATTTAGAAAGCATTACCAGCATTTACCATTTTTTTGATATTGATATTCTGAATTCAAATCAACTAATTTTCTATTTCGAATTGGAATCCATACTTTTCAATGTGATACTTCGATTACAAAGTGCTCATTTATTCCGATTATTATTAAATGCAGTGTGTCTGGTGGCAGATTTTGGATTTACATTTCAAATTTTTCCTTAAGCGTAGGACCAGGAAGGCTGTTGCATTAGCTTCGTCATTTGTGCGGATTGTGAAGGATGAACAACATGCGTTCGCAATTGAAGCTTCCATCAAGCCCAATGATTCGTGTGTAACTGAATTGAGCGTTCGGTAGACCGATTATGTGGACCGTAAGTCGCTCAAAGTACCCGATACACATTAATCGGAGAACGCCTATTTTCGTAATAAAGCTGAACAATTTGTAGACGCTGTGCCGGCTAAGTCATTCCATTATGAAATGTCAGACACTACTGAACAAGAATATCACTTCAGTTTACACGACGCATGCGCGATCTGCAACTAAATTCCCACCAGAAAGAGTACCTTTAAGAAAGTTATCCAGATATTCAATGTTCCATAATCCTTCGTGAACTGGACTCACTATATTACCTAGTGTCCATTAAAGCAATGTGGAGAAGAATAGGATGTTTATGAACCGAACCTTGTATTCAAATATCATAAGATATAAAATTCCCTATTTCATCAGAGATAAATGACAGAAATCATTTCATCCCAGGAATTCAGAATAAATTTCCATTTGATAGAAGTTCGAAAATGAAATTAATTAATAAAAAATACTGTGGTGGTTATACAGGGTGGCCATTTGAAAACAAAACAGACGAGATTACAGACGAAATAAATTTTTTCGATAGAAATGCTCGGACAGGTCGATTTCTTTTTCGAGGAGGACAACTTAAGATGTAGGTTACGGACGCATAGCGCTTCAACCCTTGCTACTACAACCCTCACCCCCAAACAGACGAAATAAATTTTTTAATGCTCGGACAGGTCGATTTCTTTTTCGAGGAGGACAACTTACGATGTAGGTTACGGACGCATAGCGCTTCAACCCTTGCTACTAAATTTGGGGGTGAGGGTTGCCTCACCCCCAAATTTTGAATAGACAAGATGGGGTGAGGGATACCTCATTTGAAAGGTATTTTTCTACTGATTTCAGCACAGTAATTGTTTTTTTAATTTATGCATTAGTTCTCGAAATATTCTTAATTAAGTATTTGAAAATGAAGTGGTGTTTTCATGGCACTTGTAATGTTTTTTTGTGAAAAATCGACATTTTGTGATCACATTGATCCAATTTTGACGGAAATTATCGATATCAATGCTGGAAATTATGTGGAAGATCAGATTGTGTTTCAGCAGGATGGAGCTCCTCCACACTACGCCTTACCAGTTCGAGAATATCTGGATGAAAGATTTCCAAATCGGTGAATTGGAAGAAGGGGTCCCACTGAATGGCCAGGCAGATCGCCAGATCTGTCACCACTAAATTTCTTTCTTTGGGGCTACTTGAAGAGTAAAATTTACTCTACACAGCCCGATTCCATAGAAGATTTAAGAAGACGTATAGTGGACGAATGTCGTCAAATCACTCCAGAAATGCTGGAAAATGTGCGCCATCGTTTCGAACAAAACTTATTTCATTGTATGGAAGCTAATGGTGAACAATTTGAATATTTAATTAATTGATGTGAGTTTTTGGTAAAATATTTACTTTACTTTGAAAAGTCTTATTTCTTAGATCAATACTTCAAATCGTTCTGATACCGTACAGTTGAAGAATGATTTCAGTGAATAAAACAGCTAGTCGAACATCTGACCCTAGTAGCATTAACACGTACGGTATGACTTCATTTGCCCAGTGGTAGATGTTTTGCAATTTCAAATACAAGTACGGAAATTTTGGTGTTTCAGAAGCACGGAAGCAAAAATTAATTTAAGTGATAAAATTAACGCATGAATATTTCGAGAACTAATGCATAACATAAAAAAACAATTACTGTGCTGCAATCAGTATAAAAATACCTTTGAATTGAGGTATCACTCACCCTATCTTCCCTATTCAATAATTGGGGGTGGGGGTTGTAGCAGCAAGGGTTGAAGCGCTATGCGTCCGTAACCTACATCTTAAGTTATCCCCCTCGAAACAGAAATCGACCTGTCCGAGCATTTCTATCGAAAAAACTTATTTCGTCTGTAATCTCGTCTGTTTCGTTTTCAAATGGCCACCCTGTATAGTAATTTCTATTGAACATAATATGATAATAGCGATTTTTTTCAGGTTGGGATCAATACAATAGAAATAAAATTTGCTTCACCGGTTAAATATGCAAAAAAACTGGCAGATGAACAGAATAAAATATATCCAGTACCACCGCAATGTCCTCCGGATGATTACAATGGAGAATGTCACATCAATCAATTGAGAAAGATGCAAGCTTCTTTCTCATGGGATTGGGGACCTTCTTTGGCTTCTGTGGGTATTTGGTAAGAAAAAAATTTGTCTTTGATAAATGACGGTAACATTTTGCCTCCAAAAATACCGTAGCATTTCTATACAAATATTATATGTAGAGATATGTACATTATATGTAAAAAAAATAGTGGGTCGGCAAGTGCAAACTATCGAGTTTTCCAATGGGAACTTGACAACTTGGGGATGCTGGTGATGTTTTTCTAGTACTTATTTTGGTTTTATACTCTAGATGTTTTTCTTTTGTGATAGAAAACTGTTCTTGAGCTTTTTTTCGAACATTCATATTCTGTTAATTTTATAGGCCTGTTTCTATGTCAATAAATCTTGGATGAACTATGATTTTTTTTGAGAACTGCGAGAATAATATGAGTTAGAAAATGATCTGGGATCTCTCCCATGTTGTGAGTTGTACAAAATTCTTGTTGGCTGTATTTCTTCCATTTAATTTCAGGAAAGATATTTATCTGGAATGTTACAACTCCCACATTATTCGAGATATTGTAACAGAAATAATTGAAAATAATATAGATGAAGTATGGAACATTAAGACAAAATCCTTTCTTTCCAAAAACAAAGGGAAAGAAATAGAAAATGCCAAAATTATTTATGAGATAGAAACAGATTATCAGAGTAGTCTCATTTTTATTAAGAATATAAATGGATCAATTTTACAGCAGGATGAACCGGTTGTCGAACATGTTGTGAAACTTCCTCAAGTAAGTTTGAAATCATATAGTTTACAATAATAAATAATCAGTAATAATTAGTAAATTTGTTCGTTTTCGTTCAATGGTATAAATATAGCTATCAAAGTTTTTTTTCCAGCATCAGAAAAACATGATTCCATTAATTCAACTGGCCAATGTCTTTGTAGTGGTCCTGTTGAAGTATTTGTCTATAATGATAATGAAGTAACAGTGACGGCTCGTGCCCTCTAGGAGTGGGTCGGCCAGACCAAGCATATATATATATATATTTTTTTTGTTAGAGTTTCTTGTGCTTTGATATAAATTTTTTTGTTTAAAATTTCTTGGGTGTATAGCACTTATTCTACTAATAAATGGTAATTGTTAAATTATTATTTTATTTATTTTATTTTTCCAACATATGTTTCGGCGTGTCTACGCCTTTTTCAAGGAATATAATTCAGTCGACAATTTCCTGTAAATTACATAATAATAAATACACAAATATATCAACAAACAACACAAAGCTTTTTCGTACTTCATTCAAATCGTCCGTCAAGATATTATTTTCTCTTATAATCAAACTTTAAAAGATCTTCAAATATTAAATATTTTCGTCAGCCATGAGTAAAATAATGTGACGATGATGCGCTGTCACGATTTTGTTTTTCCTACTTCTTATTCCAATTTAATGCTGCGACACCTGTACGAATTAACAAGTCTGAGTTTGAATTGGTTCTTTTTAATCTAGATGGAGTTGGTAGTGGAAGATTGAAAATTTGTATTTCCTTATTTATGTTATCAGATTGAAATAAATTTGGGCCAAGTTTTTGATGTCCGTTTTATCGTTCATAGCTTCTTTTTCTTTTTTTATGTGGATCATTTCTAGTATGTTTCTAGTTTTGTTGTTTCTTTCTTTTTCCAGGATAGAACATTATTTTACTCATGGCTGACGAAAATATTTAATATTTGAAGATCTTTTAAAGTTTGATTATAAGAGAAAATAATATCTTGACTGACGATTTGAATGAAGTACGTAAAAGCTTTGTGTTGTTTGTTGATATATTTGTGTATTTATTATTATGTAATTTACAGGAAATTGTCGACTGAATTATATTCCTTGAAAGAGGCGTAGACACGCCGAAACATATGTTGGAAAAATAAAATAAATAAAATAATAATTAAACAATTACCATTTATTAGTAGAATAAGTGCTATACACCCAAGAAATTTTAAACAAAAAAATATATATTTATATAATTTAGAAGCAATTTTCTTGGGATTAGAGCACTGGATTGAAATTAGGATTTCATCTTTTTTTTTTATTAATACTTTCTACGTATGTTTCGGCGTACATTGAGCCTTTTTCAAGTTTACATGTTACAAATACAGTGACAATCATATCTAAAATATATAACAGTCCAACAATTCATCTTGAAACTTAGTAAAATTAAAATCATATTCATCATGTTGTGAAGGCTGTCAATTAGAATTATTCTAATAATGGAAAACCTGTTATCTACTAAACAACTAATCAAATCACCGCAATTTGATACTACCTCTCTTACACTTGCCATCTGGTTCACTCACATTCAACTTTTAACCGAAAACGAACGAAAACTCGTACAACCGGAAGCCCTTCACACTAATATCTTAGTCCAAACTACTGACCTATTGAACTGAACTCTGATAATCAAAGTGTAAACACACGCAATGCAATTCTCATATACCCCCTTCCCAATGGTATCTTGGCCGACCTGTCTTTGAAAAATAAACAAGTCGTGGGTTGCTGTTTTGCTATTTACAGTTACTCAGAATGAATTTTTATGGTCAGAAAATCACAAAATTTATTCCATACAGTACGAATACACTTTTTTCTGAAATTGAAATAATATTCAAGTACTTATGATTATAGTCATTTGAGATTTGAGGGAGAAAATTTCAATTATTAACAGGATACGTGACAATATTTTAAATATAAAATGATTTCTCTTTCTATCTCAAATTTAGGATAAACATATGAAGATGTTGGATATTAAATTACAATTTTTAATTTGATATTTGAAATAAACATCGATAATAATAAACAATTTCACCCGCCTGCCGTTTCACATAGGGACGGCCGACGGCCAAGTCTTCTCGGCCGACCTCACAAGTGTCACAGTCGAGGTATTGTAGAGTTCCATTAATAGGAACTTTGAGCGACGTATGTGTTGGATGAAATCATAAACTGAAAGCTGTGGCTCGGCTGGCTGAGCTGCGTTATTACGTATAAGGACAGATGCGGAAACTTGGAATAAAAATTATTTGAGGTGTTTAACCGAAATAATGTGTACTTCGATGTGTTGAATGGAAAAAGTTGTCGATGACGTTATTTGTATAAGAAATGACATGACAGACCCAACAGCCTTTTTGAAAGTTTTTCATACTAACATAAGAAGTGTCTCCAAAAACATTGACGAACTGACTTTACTTTTAGGGCAAATAGACGTAAATTTTGATATTATTGTACTCACCGAAACTCACAAAATTGCAGATACGGAAATATACCAGCGAAATGGATACAACATGATTTATAGTGAGGGCGATTTCAATCAGAATGATGGAGTTTTAGTATACGTGAAGGACCATTATCCAATAAGTCATGAAAGGATAATAATAGGACAACAGAAGGTGGTTGCAATAAATGTGGTGGTGGGCAATATATCGGTAAGATTAACCGGGATTTATAGATCCCCGAGTAGTAGTCCCGAAGTATTTATCGACCAACTTGAAAAGTATATGGAGAATAATAATAATAATGCTTACCATATTATCATAGGCGACATCAATATAGACCTCTTATCAAACTCTGAAATTTCAGGAGAATATAAAAATGTTTTCAATGTATATGGTTATGAATCATTAATCAATCGTTATACCAGTACAATAAGTAAAACATGCCTGGATCATATATTGATGAAAAAAAAAACTCAAGATTCTGATAAAGTTGACGTATCATCCTTCATCATCAGGGTAGGTATAACTGACCATTCTCCTACTGCACTAATATTTAGGGATAAAGAAAAAAAGAAATAAAGTTCAAATAAATAGAAAAAGGATAAGTATAATTAATAATGGGGGTCTTAAGGAGGATTTTGCTGAGAGAAACTTGGACAAGGGTATATCAGGAGAAAAACGCTAACTACTCTACGGATGAATTTTTAAAGATACTACAGAAGCATATCTCCAATAATAAACAGGAAATTAGAAGGAATCGTGAACATATACCAAGGAAAAAATGGATCACACAGAAACTAATGAAAAACATTTCTGAAAAGAATAAGCTTTATAGGTTGTGTTTGAATAATCCGGATAATGAATTTCTCAAAAAATTGTATAATTCAACAAAAAACAACATTAACAAACAAATAATAAAGGCCAAGAAGAAATATAGTATTTGCAAAATTATATTCAAGACAACGGAAACAATTCAAAGACAATCTGGGACTTCGTCAATGACATATCGGGAAAATCTGTAAAAAACACAAGTTTTGGGGAATTTTTTGATGATACAGGAAGAAAGATTGTGAACAGAAAGGATATATCAAATAAGTTCAACGAATATTTCAGTAAATTAGGGCAGACTTATGCTAACGAAATCAAGCAACCAAAGAACTACCACGAGCAGGACCATTTCAGAAACGAAACATTTTATGTGTATCCTGTAAACCGAAAAGAAATCGAGGATGTTATTAATGATTTGAAGCAGAAGAAAGCGCCCGGCCTTGATGGATTAAGGACAGAAACTCTGAGATCAATAAGTGAACAAATTTCAGCGCCTTTAAAGTATTTGATTAATTTATATTTTGAAGAAGGATGTTTTCCGGATGCGTTGAAAATAGGGGTGATAAAACCTCTCTTCAAAAGTGGTACAAAGTCGGAAATTTCTAATTATAGACCGATTACGATTATTTCGACTGTTGCAAAATTGTGGAAAACTGGTAGCAATTAGAATTACATCTTTTATAGAAAAGTTCTCGATAGTTTCATCTAGACAGTACGGATTTCGGCCGAATAGAGGAACAGAGGATGCAATTAAGGAGTTGACAGGATACTTGTATGAACACCTTGATAAGAGCCAACCAACGCTTGCTGTCTTCATAGATCTCTCCAAGGCATTTGATACCGTTAACCATGAAAAGTTACTGCGTAAACTATATTGCTATGGATTTAGGGGCAATTCATATAAACTGTTGCAGAGTTATTTATATAATCGTAACAAGTGGTCGATATTGAGGGTACAATGGGTGATAGCAGATCTGTTACTTATGGGGTGCCGTAAGGGACTATCATGGGTCCAATCCTGTTTACGATCTATGTTAATTCCTTGTTGTTGATGAGTCTTCAAGGGAGTTTAATAAGTTATGCAGATGATACTGCTATTATGTATCATGCAGATACTTGGGCACATCTGAAACAAAAAGTTGAGAAGGATCTTCTAGAAATACAAAAATGGTTCCAGTACAATACCCTCACTTTGAATTCCGAAAAAACAATATACCTTCCCTTCACGTCGTATTCCAGTGGACTGCCGAATCTTGGACCTCTTCGTCTGGGTGATGACACGGAGATTAAGGAGGGAACATCCTTAAAATACCTAGGAATTTTGATAGACCGCCACCTCAAATGGGACCTACAAATAAATCATGTGGTTAATAAAATAAGATATCTGCTTAGTAGATTCAGATACTTGAGAAAGTATTTGGAGGTTGGTCATATGAAAATTTTATATTATGCACTCATACAGTCACAACTTACTTATGGCATAATAGGATGGGGAGGTGCACGTGAGAGGCACCTAAAAAAATTAAGTATTCTTCAAAAATGGTTCCTGAAAATAATGATGAAAAAGGTCAGAACATACTCCAGTGATCAATTGTTTCAGGAATCAAGAATAATGGATATCGCACAGCTGTATGGCTTCAGGGTACTTTTGGATCTGAAGGGCAACACTCAGGCTCTGGAATGTGGAAATTGCAATTATCGTTTGAGAGATCAAGAATCGAAGTACAACATACCTCGAATGGAAATGTGCATAGGACAGAGAAATTTCCGTTACCTGGGCATCAAGATGTTCACTGCGGTACCAAAGAACATACGAAATATTTGGAATAAAAAAAAAATTCAAAAAAAAATTGAGTGAATGGATTTTGAATACCGATCGACATCTATTCTACGGTATCATCAACGATGTCTAAGGTGGGATGCAGTGCGTCGCTGGTTGCGGGGTTTTCTGCGACAGGGGAGATATCGTTTGACGGAACACTGCGAAACGGTCGAGGACTTCATTGCTAACGATGAATGAGATAAACTTACCCGATTTTGAACAACTTACCCGATTTTGGACAAATTTACCCGATTTTGGACAAACTTACCCGATTGAGACTGACTCGCCCGATTTTTGACGAACGCATCCGATTTTTGACTCATTTAACCGACATAGACAAATTTTGTTCACCTTACAAATTCTTAAGTTTGTATATTAGGTTAATAGATATGGAAAATGTGCAGAGTAGGTTTCATTTTTAGGCTTAGTATAATTTTAAGTTTTGATCACGAAAAGCACAGGGAATAATTTTATTATTTCCTCTTTCTGTTTTTTCATGGACATGAATAAAACTGATCAGATTATATGTAAATATTTGTATAATTTTCTGTGAATAAAGAAAATGTTATGTTATGTTAATATGAGATAGATAGAGGGCACAGGCAAAGATTCTAAGGGAATTTCTCGAGATTTAAATATTGCTATCGATTTTTCAAATAAGTTTCGATTAAAAAATATTTATTTTCACCTTCTCTTTTTCGGTTGCGCTTGGGTCGGCCCGGCCTACCCTGACGAGCCGTCACTGTTAAGTAAGGATATATTTGAACGGTTTCCTAGTCTCGTGTGGTGATTTCTACTTTTATATTTTATATAATATTATGTTTTTCAACATCTACTATTTCTTTGCCCAAATCTCAGCATTTCTCTTCAACTTGTTAGAGATGTTTTTTTGGATTCATTTGGATTTCAAATTTTTTTGTTCGAAAATAAAATACCTATTATTAGAGAATAATTTTATAATCGTTTTTCTCGTATGGAGTAAAAACATAAAAACTTTTAATTTCCAGAATGCTGTAAAAAGATGGTGGCCCAACGGTTATGGAGAGCAAGTTTTATATAACCTGAATATATCATTCATTTCAGCACAAGGCAACGATACTGTTTCACGAAAAGTTGGGTTTAGAACGGTGCAACTTATACAGGATGAAATTAAACAAGATGGAAGTAAGTCAAAAAAGTTAAAGTGTTATATTCTTATCAACGCCGCCGCGATTTAGATCTTTTGCGTGCTATCGGTTAAAATTAACTAGACTGAATATAGTATTCTGAGTTGCTGGTTCCAGGGAGTGCTATGTGCAATTTCTGATCGAAAATGAAAAGGTTATTTATTCATCTTGATATCGGGCTACAGGCAGGAGTTTCCGGTAATGTTCGTAACCCGAAAAAATTGGATTTCTATTAAAAAACTGCGGGAACTTAGTTTCGCATCAAATACAAGAATGACGACTATCTTTTTCGAATAGCAAAAAAATTAAGATGGGTCTATATGGTGAAATTCGGCCCACTTCAGAATATGTTAGAGTATATATATATTGTTTTGAACTTTTGGTTTACAATATTTAGTTAGCAAACAATAAAGCATAGATATAGATCAGGGGTTAGTGACAGGGTGTCATACAATTCGGCGTATCACATAAAAGCCTAGGGAAAAACCCCAGTAAAAAATACCCTGGCTCCCCGTCTAAGTGTGACAATACAAAAATAAGTTGAAATATATTTTAGGGACTTCTTTCTTCAATAGTGGTCTTCCATTGATGGAGACAGAGACTTCTTCAAGTTGCCCACATCGAATCTGGAAATAAAAAGACAAAAGCAGAAAAAAGAACTGAATAACAAAAATACAAATTTGAAAGAGATAAAGAAAACACCCTCAAATTCTCCTGTTTGGATTAATTAATTAATTATTTAATTTAATATGTCAGAGTAAGAAAGACTAACTGACAGCGTGTATTATAAATCATTTGTTCTTTTCAGATATTACGGGCAATTCCTTCTATTTCAAAGTGAATGACATTCCTGTTTTTGCAAAAGGTTCTAACTACATTCCCCTTAGCATTCTTCCAGAAAGAGGACAAGATAGGCAGAAAATTGATTATCTGCTTCAAACGGCTCGTGATTCTCACATGAATATGTTAAGAGTTTGGGGTGGGGGAGTTTATGAGAATAATTATTTTTATGAGAGAACTGATGAACTTGGAATAATGATATGGCAGGATTTCATGTTCGCGTGTGCACTCTACCCGACAAGACCTGATTTTCTAGAGTAAGTAGTATGGAGAAAAATTGAGAATCACTTGTATCGGGTTATTCAAAATTTTCTGACCTCATGAATTTTTCGAAATCTTCTTCGTTCTGATTTCCGAATGATTTTTGCCAATAGGGTTCAATGCGGTTTGAAGACTTTTTCAACATTTTTGAAGGTTAATTGGTGGTAGCAGGATCAAAGAAACGGGAAAATGAAAACTATGTCAGTTCGCCGACATTTCGGAAATATATTTTTCCATCTTCAGGGCTGGACTAAACAATTGTATCCTCCCATTATCCTCTATATAAACTGACATAGTTTTCATTTTCCCGTTTCTTTGATCCTGCTACCAATTTGAATTTAAGAATTTTTCAACATTGATAGAGCAAGACAAGGTGCAACTAAAAGATTCCGAACTGCATATCAAACCAATCCGTACTTGCGTAAGCCACAGAACCCCTGAGTGCTCTCAAAGAGCTCGGACATCGGTTCAATACATCTATGAGACCCCAAATGTGCATCATACCTCCGATCCGGGCCAGCGCTTATAACTAACCCCGCCTGTAGAAAATTCCGGTCGGATTCAAGGTCAGATGGCAACAAGCAGCGCACACCACTACACAATAAGACCACCTTGAGAGTTTGACGTTGGATGGTAGAAGCCAGGTTAAAAGCACCCCTCGAAGCCACCATCGATGACATCCGTTGTTCACATTCTTGAATTCCGGTTCTTCTACTTTTTAGTAGACGGCTCTTCTTTACCTTTCAATCAAATAACAACACGAACTACTAAGCAATAATTTATTGAAGGCACCACCTACTATTTATTAATAACTTAATAAATTACAGAAGTGTTAAAACGGAAGTTAATCATCAGTTGAAGAGAATAGCCAGCCATGCGTCTATAGTTATTTGGGCAGGAAACAATGAAAATGAAGCGGCAATAACCGGAAACTGGTAAAAAATGTGGAAAATGGTAATTTTTAATACTTAAAAAATAACTAATTTCAGGTATGGAAATAATGCCAAGAAGATCTACAATGATGACTACAAGAAGCTGTATCAAGAGACAATCAAAGTTCAGTTCAACCAGGTATTAGAAAACGGCATCTTTGTACTATCCAGTCCAAGTAATGGTATCAAAACTGAATCAGATGGTGGTATATCAAGTAACCCATATGATCAGCACTACGGAGATGGTTAGTATTTCAATGAAGATGAATTTATGTTTAAATTAGGAAAAATTGATCACCTAAAGTACATAAAACAATTGTAGAAACCAACATAATTAGAAAAAGCCCAAAAACGTATCAGTCGACATTCGAAGGAAACCCCATTTTATATCATCATGTTTTTAATGGCTTGTTTACCACGCATCCCTATACTTCACAAAGTTACTTGCGAGTAATTATTCACTTTCAAAAATCTCATCTCACCCACATAATATTAGAATTCATATCAAGATCTGACCATGAATTTTTCATCAGGAAATCGAACCCAATTGACACCATTTTCGGCTCGATATTGGAAAAATTCCTGATGAATAATCCAAGGTCGAACTCGAATATGTCCAGCCGGCCGGCCGTATACTCTTTATCTTCCGAAAGAGATGAGCACACTTACTATTATCGATGTATCTAGCCGAAGGCCACTACATATTGCAAAATAATAGAACATTTTATCCAATAAAAAGATATATTCAATGGTAACCTTTAATCTTTTCAGTCCATGGTTTTATGCAACTTGGTTCAGGAAGGGCCATTTGAAGCATAACACTATGTAGTAAAAATGAAGGGATTATGACAATGGCATTCCACTTTTAATGAAAATCAGGTTGATATATGCAGAAGTATTCATAATTTCAGAAATTCTATTTAACTCATGTATATCATCATGTTTGAAACGTACGGCTATGCTATTAACATTGTTTGAAGATTATGATGAATGCTTCACCAAATGCAAATAAGAGATATTTTATTTCTGAGCATTTGACAGAAATGAGAGTTTGAATGTTTGCTATCATCGATATCATTGGATATCGATGGAAATAGATTAAAATAAAAACCTCATTAGTTTCTTATATGTCTATTTACACACTTAAGTAGAGTAGAAAATTTATCTAAAAATGTTATACTGTTGTAGTATGGATTATACGTTATATTACATTACAACTGATAATACCATATTAGCATTACACAAGACAAAATGTTGAATCGCCTAAATAAATTCATTTTTTCCAGATCACACCTACATTTATCAATTAGACGGTTTTGATCCGAATATATTTCCTATTCCAAGATTTTCCTCAGAATATGGCTATCAATCGTATCCAGCATACACTTCGCTCAAAACGGCAACAAATAATGAGTCCAATCTTGAAATAGGTAGCAATTTCTTGAAAAGCAGACAGCATCATCCACTGGGTGATTTTGAGATGCAAATTCTCATATTTTATCAACTGCACTTACCACCAGAAACCAGCACCAACTACACCAAATGTTTCATTTATTACAGCCAAATCATCCAAGCTGTTTCTGTCAAGACAGAAACAGAACATTACAGAAAATACAGGTAACAGAATTAATATCATATTAATATATTAAAACCATATTAATACCATATTAATATATTAATAATATATTAATGGTATATTAATATAAGATTGCTCTGGGTCGGCCCTTCTTCGGGCCTCCCCTGAAGCCTCGTTTCCACGGTCCCCTCGTTGAATTTCGAAATAATCTTCTCTGGTTCGTTTCTCACTGCTATATTATTTAGAGCAGTACCACCCTATGACACATGTCTTTTTCTTGAAAAAGCGACCGATCTCGGCCCGCAGTCCAGTTCGTTCATGAAACTTTCTCCCTTGGGGACACTTTCGGCGAAAATGGAGTTTTTCGCAATTTTCGTTTGAAAATTTCGGGCATTTTAAGAACGCCTAGGGTGGGTTTTGAAGTGTCTACTTCAAGAAGAGGATTCACCCTTTTTATTGAGATTCCCCCGGGGTCGGCCCTTCGGTCCCTCGGGAAGCTTTGCTTGTCCAAAAATGTGTTCGGGGATTGAACGTTTTAAAAAGAGCAGTACAGCAAATGAATCTGATCTCTTGTAAAACGTACCTAACACTATACTGGTGAAACCTACTGAGATCCACCGTAGTGGCAGCTGCAATCTGTGCAACAGTGGTACACTAAAACAGAATCATCTTCCTTCTCCATATAATAATCATTAGTTGGGTTCCCATTATTAGAGATAAGCATTTGATGTGGTTATAGAGACATGCGATTCTCAGTAGCTTATGTTACTCCAAACAAACAAATTTAATTACTTAGATCAGTTAAAATATTCCTCGCAGGAGTATCCTAAATACAGATGGACGAGGTTTGACAATGGGAGCACTCTATTGGCAGCTGAATGATGTATGGATTGCTCCTACATGGTCTGGAATTGATGTCACAGGAAGATGGAAAATGCTGCAATACGCAATACGTGATGCATTTTCACCTCTCATTATCCTGGGCCATATAAATGTTTACCGAAGCTTGAAATTACAATAGTTTCTGATCAAACCACAACCATTGAAGATGCAACATTAACCATCAGTGTTTTCAATTGAATTCATTCAATGCCATTAAAACCAGCGAACATAATGTAACAGTGGTAAGATAAGATAATTAATTCCTAATCGATTTGAACAAATGAAGTTATGAAACATATACTCATAATTTTACGTTATATTTGATTCAAATATAGTTCTATTGAACAAATTTTACTGCCAATAATGATCAGGTTAGTCGCTTGATGTAGGATAGTTATTAGCTCCCGGTAGGCCAGATCCAAGCGCGTAATGTGACCACTGCGAAAACCGACTCGTGGCAGAAATGGATTGATTCGTTTCACTGCTTTATGACCTTGAAAATGGTCAATTCTATTCAGCAAGCAGCAATTCGATTACAAGTATTCTTTCACTCGATTTTAGAAAACCTAGAAGCAATTTAGGTATATGATCGACAGCATATTCTTAACAATCTACAGGCAATCAATAGGGTACTTGAGTCTACTTTATTGCTCGTGTTTCGTTCATTTCATTTTTTTTTTCTCTGCTTCGAATATCTGGCCAAAAAATATTGGAACAGTACATAAAATCAGTGATATCTGAGAGAATTAGATCCCCAGCTCGTTAGTTTCAAAGCTCGATTCTTTGACATACGAATTCGATTTACATCGGTCGGACTTCTTAATTCAGTTTCAGTTGGGGGTCATTATTACGGTGAAATAAAGAACGTTGTCAAGATTTAGAAAAGCACTGACTTGGGTTCTTAGGAGAAGAGAATTTGAGCTTTTAACAACACTTAAGGAGTAATTTTCTTCAATATGATATATAGGTTTGTTCATTCCTCGTGGATGTTGTATTTTTAGCACATTGTTCCAGAGTACAGGAAAGGACTCTAGAACGAGCGCGCAGAAGCTTTTCTGATTTTTTTTTCTTCGTAATTAAGGAAATCCGACCTAAAATTTCGCATTTTATGTATGCATATAGGCATGAAGGTAGTTTTCTTGAAAAGAGAGGATGTATATTCGATTTTTCTCAAGGTCAAAAAATTGTTTGCTAAGATATTATGTATTTCGCTCACCCTGTGCAGACTTTTACCAGAACTGATAACTCTTAAGCTTTACGAGATGCGCTAAGACCCTGAAAAATCACGTGTTTTTGGGGATTGAGTTGAATCTTTCACTAGAAATATTTTGTTGCAGGAACCACTTTCTTCGAAAATTATAACCAAGCTTCAAGTAGATAATTATCTCAACGGATTAGGATGTGGAAGTTTGTCTACGGCAGCAGTTAACTGCTTTTTTCATTTGAATCTGACGAGTGGAGGTACACAATTATCCCCTGAAAACTTTGTCTTCCCAAGGTCTCTTCACGATTTGAATTTGCAGAGACCGACGATTGAGGTACGTAGAAATTGAATACACATCATATATATATATATATATATACTCTGACAAAAAAGTATCTGGAAATTCTCATTTGAATTATCCGCGTTGGGTATTTATGAGTATTTGGAGATTCACTTTGTTGCTAGGACTGTTCGTAATTACTATGGTAATTATGAGAGCGCTCCCTTAACTACGAGCTTGGCTTGTTGGCGTAACAAACGTCTTTGACCGCTCCCCAAAGGTAATATAGTCTAACAGTGTTACATCGCAGCTTCTTGGAGGCCAATTCACATCATCATTTTTGCTGATTATGCGATTTTCGAAGATGGGGCTGTAACCCCGCCCTGTTGAAACCAAATATCGTCCAAATCATACCCCTCCATTTGACCGAAAAGCGAATCAGTTAACATAGCACGGTAGCGCTCGCCGTAGACGGTTACGGCGACTCCTTCATCATTTTCGAAAAAAAAATGGGCCGATGATGGCGTTGGACCAAAATCCGCACCAAACAGTCACTCGTTGTGGATGCATCGGTTTCTCCCCGACGATGTGCGGGTTTTCTGTGCCCCATATACGGCAGTTTTGTTTATTAACATAACCGTCGAGGTGGAGTCTTGTCGGAAAAGAGGATTTTGCGATAAAATTTCCCATCTTCGGCCAAATGATCTTTCGCCCAATTTGCGAACTGTAGACGGTTTGGATGATCAATTGGCTTTAGCTGTTGGGTCAATTGAACTTTATATGGCTTCAGAGCTGTGCCAAAGCATTGTGCTTAGTGCTCGTGAAAGCACTCTAAGCACTTTAGTGCTTCCGAGCACTGTGCTCGCGAGCACTTTTCAAAGGCTAGTGCTTAGTGCTTGTTTTTCGGAGCACTCTCGCGAAAATCTTAGTGCTTAGTAATCCGCTAAGCACTAAGCCTTTCCGAATTCTTGAAGTAGGGTCAATATATGCAGGTACGGTATTTGATTTTTTATGTGCGCAAAGATAATATGATAGTTTTGAATTAATATTCAGTATTTCTTCAGTCACCATTGATTTGACTTTATGGTTATGAAGGCCAGAAAATTTTTTTGTTTTTGCGCGCTTGTTACTAGTGGAACAGGCGGGCTATCGTTCTGTCCAAATGTCTGTAATTTCCGAATATCGAGCCGAAAATGGTTTCAATCCATTGGGTTCGACTTCTTGATGGAGAAACCTTGGTCAAATTTAAGTAGGTCAGGCTGGCCGGCCCTCCCATCGTATACACTCTATCTTCCGAAGGAGATGACCTAAAGTTTTCATTTTTCAGAATAGGTTGATCGTTCAAATATCTCGGTCAAGTTCGTTATTGGGCCAAATCCATCGTTAGTTATTAGCATTCAAAATTTGATTTTCGCCTAGAATATTCATCTGATCAATTTATAATTTAGAAGGTGTTTTAATGATGTTAAATTAAATGGTTTTCCAAATTTCGAGATAATCGCCACTAAAATTTATTAAAAATTCCCAAAAAATCTTCTTTATTAGAACTGATTCTTTATAAGATATTCGTCAGATATCTATGATGTTTCTATGGACGTTGTTGATTTCTGAATATAATTAAATTTCATCAATCCTGAAAATATATTATAATTTTATGGAACCGAAAGCGAATAGATTGGAAATTTTGAATTCTCATTCCTTGTTACTATAAGCCTTCGTGTCTCATCACAAAAAAAGGATCCAAAATAGGAAAATTTCTATAAACAATCTGATTACCAGCTACATTTGATTTCATAACGATTTCTGGACGAAATTATATGGTATTCATCAAAATGTGTTTTGTGCATTGTAGGTCAAATGCTTATTTTTCAATAATTTATGTTTCCATTGATGACACTTCATGAGTCTGAAGTTGTTTAAGGGCTAAATTGTGTTCGTATAAATGCATGTTTATATCGTATCACTTATAGAACAAACGCGTTGAGACTGCTTTGCAGCATTTACAGATTTTTCACTTATATGCTCCATCCAAATATTGACAAGAATAATTGTGTAAAATGTTTGTAGCTCATAGTTCACATTAGTCTTTCAAAATTACAAGTATTATACAAGGTGATTCATTGGTTAATGAACAAAAGCTAAAGGTAGTTAGAGGACACCGAGCTGAGTCAGAATAGCACTTACTTTTAGGGTCTATCTCTCTTCATATTCAAGGTCAGACTGTTTTATTGATTTTGTCATCTTTTTCAATTACCCATAACTTTCGAACCACCTTAAATATTTTCATTATGTTTGGTACGTTTATTCTCTTCAACAACTTCTTCACACCGATATTAGGAATAAATATTCTTTCAGGACCGGCTTGGGAAAAATTCAACCTTGAAAAACACCTTCTATATCAAAATTCCTTGAATTTCATAGGATATTCGAAGAAAGGATGAAAAACTAAAAGGAGCAAGGTATTTTTCATTCTTGCGCATGAGATTTTAGCACACAATAAATTAATTAAAACCTGAATAGTCATACAACACTGTAACCAGAATTTTAAAAATCTCAATTTTATGACCCTTAACTTTCGAATCCGCCCTATATATTCTCATGATATTCGGTACGTTTATTCTTGTCATCAACTTCTTCATGCGGACATAGTAGTTGAATATTTTTCAGGTCTCGCCTAGTAAAAATGGGTAAATTGAACTCAATAAAAAAAACAACCTGTATATCAAATTTTTTTTGGATGTGATAGAATATTTGGGAAGAAAATAACATGCTGAAGACAGCAAGGAGTTTTTTTCGTACTTGGGCATGCGATTTTAGCACACAGTAAACCTTGTCAAACCTGAATATTCAGACAACATGGAAACTAAAATTTCAGAAAACTCAATTTTATGCAGTGATTATTTCTTATCCGATTGAACTTTTCGGGTCATTTTTAGAGTGTTTCGTTCTCAGGGCTCATTTTATCGTTTATTTTATATTTAGATATTTGTTTGATAAATTTCATCTTATCGTTTTCACTGGTGAAAAGAAATCGAAATCATAAAAGATTTCTTAAACTATAGACCTTTGAATTGCATTGTGTTTCGAAAGTATGACCTAAAAATTCCATTGAATCGAAAAATTAATGAGTACTGAAAAAATTGAGATTTCCTGAAATTTTGGTTTCTGTGTTGCCTGAATATTCAGGTTTGACTAGATATATTATGTGCTAAAATCACATGCGCCAGTACCAGTAATACCTTGCAGCCTTCAGTATTTAATTTTTTTCTAAATATCCTTTCAAATTTTCAAGTCTGAGGAAAGACTTTAGAACAAGCGCGTAAAAGCTCCTGATCTCAGGTCAGTGCTTTCCACACATTTTCAGTAATGTGTTCTCGCTTATAAAATAATTGGTCCTCGATTATTAATTCAACTTTATGCATTGATTAGGAACAGCCATTCAGATTCAGATCGACGAATAAGATTAACTAGTACCAGAATGTAAATTGGATGCATGCGTTTCACAAAACAAATAAAATGGCTTTTGAGTTTTTCCCAGTCTCGAAATCATAATTTTAGATATGTCGATGAAGCTAAAGAGTTCTCATTTCAATCAAACAACATTACATAAAATAGTTCCCACTAAAGTGCTTAGTGCTCGAAATATTCAATTACTTTTGCAAAAGTGCTCGGTAATCCGGAGCCTTCTGTCGAAAGCGGTGCTTAGAACTCGAGACTCGAAGCCTTTTTTTTCGAGTGCTTAGGGCTTAGTGCTCGAAGCACTTTTTTTCGGTGCTTAGCACAGCTCTGTATGGCTTCAGGGTAAGGTCTTTGCGCAAAATTCGGTGCGTAGTTGACCAAGAAAGGTCCAACTCTTGCTGTCGATGACGAATCGATGTGGATGGCCGTTCACGAACTCTTTGTTCCACCGCAGCGATGTTTTCGGTTGACCTTGCTGGAAATGGACGTTTACGTGTTGATTTATCCAACAGTGATCTAGTTTCATGCACACGACTCTTAAATATCAGCACATATGCTTCCGATGGCAAATCTTTTTTGTCAAATATTTTTTCAAATTTCGCACAGTTTGCCTTGGCGATTCACCACTTCGGAAATAATGTTTTGATATTTCCCAACTTAAATCAAGCGTATAACGACCCATTTTATAAATTTCACACTTATTACTAAATAGTTGACACTTCTCCGATGACAGTTGACGTCTCCAATGTCAAATTATCGTTAGTTTAAATTCGAAACGCTAGATGGGACACGCTTTAGATAAAAAAAAAATTTAGTAAGCACTGACGTGAGGTCAGATTGCTTTGGCGCTCTTGTTGACCTACTTGCGAGTAAATATTCAAACCTTAACAAATCTATAAGCTCTCTGATCGGGTGAACAATAGTCCTTTTCCGTACTATGGGACAATGTGATGCAAATATGAAAGCCTAATTAATAACCAAACCTTTATCTCAATTTGAAAATAACTCCTCATAATTTTCACCAAATTTTGTTCTATGCTTCTCCTAAAAACATACGTCATTGCTTTTCTGAGTTTTGACAACGCCATCAAATTCTTTCTCTATGATAAAAAATTTTTTGATTAATATTACGTCTGTGCTTTTCTGAATTTTGACAACGTCATCGACATCGAATTCTACCTCTATGAATTCTATGAAAATTTTGATTGATATTACGCCAACTGACACTGATATCTAGGTCCGCAAGTTGTCAAACGAATATCGATCTGTGATGGCAAATCTTTCAATGACAAAGCTCGGACTTCATGACATTTCTATTTTTCTCTTGAGTAAATGAAAATATGATCATATCTTCAGAAGGAGGAAAGCTACGACAATGAAATTTGAGAAGGAGTAAGATATCGGTAACTCCTCAATATATATACGGATTTTTATTTAAATCTTAATGAAGTCTTAGGAGATATTGAGTATTGAAAATTTTTTTTTTGGGAATTTTTTAAAAATTTTCTAGCGTGACAATTTCTGCGAAATTTTTGCCGTTTTGCTTCAGCCTCCCTCAATAACATTCCAAGTATCAACTTGATCGGATGGATATTCTAGTAGTTATTGAGGAAACAAAATTTCAGATGCTCATAACTACTGAACCATCCGACGGATTTGGCCCAATAACGAACTTGACCGAGATATTTGGACAATTAACCTATTCTGAAAATATGAAAACTCTAGCTGAATTCTTTTGGATGCTAGAGAGGATACGGCCGCCGGCCGGACGGCCGGCCGGACAGACTCAACTTTCGCCACGAATTCTTCATCAGGGAGTCGAACCCAATCGATTGAGACCATTTTCGGCCTCGATATTCCAAAATTACAGACATTCGGGCAATGATAGGCACTCTGTTCGGGTGAACAAGAGCGCCAAAAACTATAGAATATGGAATAAAAATGAATGGTTCAACCAGTAAAAAAAAACTATATATTATGCTGATATATTTTTTTTTAGATACTCTCAGTAGAAGGTGTGATGATGGATGAAATGCGAACTTTCAAAATTGACCTCAAGACATCTCAAATAGCTCTCTTTGTCTGGCTGGATAGCGGAGTAATATCTGGAAGATTTTCCGAGAATGGATTCCACCTTATAAAGCCACAAAAGACCATTTACTTCGAGGCAAAGGAAGATACGGATCCAAAAGTTCTCAAAGAAGCTATAGAAATTTCCAATATACTTTCTGTCCCTAACAAATAATAAACAATTGAAACATCTTAATTACATTTCCTCTTTATTTTTTGCTAATTTGTGACTACCTCTCAAAAACTCTTTTTAATAATCAATTCATTTTTAAATGAAGCGAAAAAAATGACCTGGTATTTTCACACTTTTTATTTTACTACTGTTTTCAATATAATTCCTTATCTTATTTTCCTACACATTACAGTATATAATGTTTTATTCAATTACTCAATGAATGCTTCTGACTTTTTTCTTCTCTTTATACAAACAATCTTGTTGAACTGAAAGAAGAAATGATCTCAATATAATAATAACCTACTTCGATTATTTACTTACTACGTGGATCAAATCTGATAACTTCCAATTTATCCGCCAACCTTTCCCTTATTTTATTGAATGTGTGACCACTTACTACACTTTCCATTTGAACCATAATTGACCTGCAATTTAAGATATAGGAACATATTGAAGAAAAATATTAGACACTTACTTGCTCTTAGCTTTCTTCAGAAGTATGTTTGTCAGAAACATATTCAAAGATGGTACGCACAGCAAATTAAATGCCTAGAATCTTTTACTTGTTCCCACACTTAATTATAGATTTTTAATTTATTTATTACGAGTATTTTGAATTAACGAAATCTTTTTTTGTTAACCTCAAATTTCCTAGCGTGAAATCATAGATTATAGACACCACAGAACATAAAATACTGATATACACTACAAACATTATTTATATATTATCTAATCTATAAACAATGCAACAAATAAAGCTAGATCATTGTTTATAGATTAAATAATATATTATAGGTAAATACGTCCTAGTTTTCAACTATTCTCAGCTCTGAGAATTGAGAAAATCCCTAATTTCGATTTTTCAATAATCCCCGAGGAAAAACTGAAAAAAACTTTCAAACAGTATGCGACAAAATATATGTGATTATTTTCATTCGTCCTTCGCATCCAAACTTATAAAACCATAGAGTATTAATATTTAATAGTTAATTAGGTGCTCTATGTATGGAACATCTGTGTTTTGTCTTTTGTTTACATTTTGTATTTTATGTTCTGTGGTTTACATTCAACTGACAGTTCACTGGATTGTTATTCTGGTTGTTTTTTTAGTTTTTGGAGGATGGAATTAATTACCCCAGATGAATTTCCTATTCTATGTAGAATTTGTTTGTCGAAAAGTGAACCCTTGAAATTATTAGAAGAAATTAATATTTCAAATTTTTTTTTCGATATCACTAAAATTGAGGTTAGTTTTTGAAGGTATTAATACAAAACTTATACTCAGAATGTTAGGGGTTCATTCATTTGTATATTACAGATAATGAACTACTTACAGTTCGAAAAAAATTTACAAATTTTCTATTTTTCTAGATAGATCAAGAGAAAATCTTACCTGAAGGGATTTGCTGCCTTTGCCTCAAAACTTTACAAAGTATTAGAGAATTCGTTGAGAAATGTAGAACTTCTGATGAAATTTTACGATCAGCTCTGAATAGCAAAGATATTACTGAAAATAATCTGTACTTTAGAAACTGATCATATCTATTCATATGATACAGAACAATTAAGTGAAAAACAGCATTGAATTTTGTGAAGAACAAGATGAAATTGCTCAAAAAGAAAAGCAGGCTCATAAATCACACAAAAAGAATTTGGATTGTGAAACTTGTGGTGAAAACTTTGATCAGCTAAAAACATTGAGACAGCATTATGTTCAAAATAAGGTTTGCATGGAGAATAGACTCAAATGCAATGTATGTTCAAGAATATTCAAAAGAAGATACAAATTACAATCTCACATGAGGTCTCATACAAAAGAAACTCCTTTTCAATGCGACATATGTTTAAAGCAGTTCAGGTTCGCTCAAAATTTGAAAAGACATAAAAATATACATGAGGGTATAAAACCATTTGTATGCCCTATTTGTAATGAAGGTAATTAACATTTAGTTTTTTGAATTATTTGGTATTCATTAGGGGTTATCATTTACAGCATTTGCACGTGCTTCCGTGAGAGAAGACCATGTTAGAATTCATACAGGAGAAGCTCCATACATTTGTAAGTACTGTGGAAAAAGTTTGAAGAGGTACCGAAGTCATAGGGCTCATGTTATCCGGCACCAGCTGGAAAATGGAGAATTGCCTGATGATCAGAAAATATATGATGAAACAAAATGTAAGGATTGTAATAAAAGATTTGCTTCTAAGTCAGCTCTACGTAATCATGAACTAATACACAGAGGTGAAAGAATGTACCTGTGCAATGATTGTGGCAAAATTTTTTCACAAAAGGCGCCCTTCAATCCCACTTCAAAGTTCATACTGGCGTTAAACCTCACAAATGTTCTGATTGTGAAAAATCTTTTGCTCGAAAGAGTGCTTTGAATAATCACGCCCTCACGCATATGGGCGTTAAACCATATTCATGTAAGTTATGTAATAAGTCATTCGTCCAGACTACTCATTTGAAGAATCACATGAGGACTCACAGCGGAGAGAAACCCTATGTTTGCTCTTTTTGTGGTAAGGGATTTGCCGTTAATTGCAACTTGAAAGTACATGTGCGTACTCACACAGGAGAGACTCCATTTCATTGTTCTATCTGTTGGATAGGCTTTTACGATTCAAGTACATTGAAAAACATGAAAAACACATGAACCATTGCTTGAATCAACTTAGCCTTTTAGGAAGGTAGAAAATAACACATTTTCAAAACCAAATTCTGTTTGAAGGCTAAATGATATATATTCAAGAAATGGCACTGACTTATTTCTTTCTTGAAATTATTGTTATTTATTTCTAAATGGCAGAAACAGACAATCCCTTTCGATTTATAAATGCTAAGAGCAGCAAATGTAGAATTCAATTGTGATTAATATCTTATTATGTTTGTGTTACTGTTATAAATATTCATAAAGGACCGAGTACTATTATTTGAGTTATTACATTAGACCTATATTTAACTTAACCACGACATGGAAGTGTAGAGCCATCATAGAGGTGTTCTATATCAAACAATCCTCATCATCTATATTTTTTCTACAGGGTGAACCACGACGAACTGCATCGATCGATATCTCAGAAACTGAATGTGGGAAAAATTTGAAATTTTGGGAATTTTGCCAGATGTCTTGGGACCTATAGAGCTAAAATATTTTCATCTATTGGGCACTTCCGGTTATACCGGAAATAGACCCTAAGTTGCTTATTTTAAATGGGATACCTTATATATTATTACATTTTTGGATTCTACTTAACATTCTAGGCAGATTTCATGTATCATGTCCTATCCCTAAGTCTGAGCGTTTTTGACATATTCAGGTTTTTATGTCAAAAATTACGATTGCAAGCTCTAACTTAATTATCAATTGTTTCTATAACGAAGCCCTTTTTACTTACTTTGGGTTAGATGTCTTGTTGAAAAGGACCTACAATAGATTTTGTATAATACTTGGACAAATAATCATACAGAGTGTTAAAAAAAAAAAAGATCTAGAATGAGATTGAGAAAACTGACAAAACTCAATTTTTTCAAATGGAAAACCCCCATTTTTATTATTTTGTAGCATTAATCATCAAAAATGAAGAGGTAACTTTGTATGAGGTTATCTGTACCTAAAATTTGAAGTTTTCGAAATATTGCCAATTTAATATTTTTCTATGGCGGTTTTGCATTTAATGTGTAAACAATTAGATCTAGGATAGCCACGTTTATATTTGACATTTCAAGTAGCATTTGAATCAGGCTTACAAAAATTATTTAAGTAAATATTCAAATTGGTGTCCTTGAACTTATAAACATTTTTCGCATCTCAGCAGCAATTGTTCATGGGTGGCTTTTCTTATTGATTGGGGGTCCAGGTCTTCAAATGCTGTTGTAACACGTCTCATGCAGTCTTTGTTTCCAGAAAACCTTCATGATATTCTGCTAATACATAATATACGATGCATGTTTTTTAAGTAAGTACCGTTTTACAATTGAAAAAAGACGTAAAGATATCGCAATAATTTTATTTTTACATGAAAGCCTGTATCTTAATCTACTTTTCAACATAATTTCCGTGAATATTGACGCACTTGTCATAACGTGGCACCAGTTTTTGGATACCCTCCTCTTAAAATTCTGCCGCCTGACTTGTTAACCACTGTGTCACAAATGTGTGTCACAGGTGTTTTTTCAAGTGCAGGAACAAATGGTAGTCGCTGGGCGCCAGATCAGGGCATTTCGTCCACTTTCTGTTAAAAGTAATGTTGTGAGCAATCTCACTAAATTGTTATAAGAATAATTTTTCTGTTCTGTGACCTAACCTAAATATTAATATATGTGTTCTATGATAGAAGATTCTAGAAGAAGAGATGAGTTAAGAATGTACAACGTGTTAAGTTAAATAGTAGTCATTGTGTATTGTATTGTATTGGAATACCAAGGAGATAGTAGAAATAAACCACGAAAAGTTAGTCTGACTTTTATTTTAACAGTGGTAGCAGACCGTGGTTTATGAAAAATGACTACGAAGGAAAAATACAACCTAACCCCATTCTCTGGAAATAACTTTTCAGCATGGGAGTTTCGAATCAAAAGTATCCTGCGGGACAATGGAGTTGTAGAAGCAGTTCTCAATAAAGATTATAGTCTGAACGAAGAAAATGAAATCGGGGAAGCCAAAGCCCAAGCCATTTTAATTGGAGGAGTAGCAGACACACATTTGGAATACATAAGAAACATGGAAAGTGCTTATGATATGTTTTATAATCTGGAGCAGGTATTCAAGCAGAGGGGAGTGCAGCCGATTGTTCATTCGACGAAGTTTAAATGAAATAAAGTTCAATGAAAGGGAATCATTGCAGAACCATTTCACAAAACTGGATGAACTATTTTCACAACTACAAGATTCTGGGG
>JARTUT010001943.1:0-33891 GCA_030674115.1 Micraspis discolor | reverse complement strand
TATACGGGTGTGTAATTTACAAGTTGTTTTGCTGATTTTGATAAAATGTAATACATAGGTGTGCAATTTACAATGAGTTTACGTTCGGGTGATATACGATGTGTGCAATTTACAAGTACTTTTGTTTTTTACGCGCTTTCGGTTTTTCTATTTCTTCGGGTTGTTTCATGTGACTTCGAGTTTTTTGTGCGCTTTCAAGTTATACGTATTCGTTCGGGTTTTTTTCAGGTTCCTTTGGATTATTTTGTTACTTGGGGTTCTTTCTGTGTTCTCTCGCGTTGTTTCGTGTAATTTCGGTTTCTTTCGTGTACCTTCGGTTTTTTTCGTGTTTCTTCGGATTCTTCCGTGTTTTTTTCGCTTTTCTTCGCGTTTTTTCCAGTACTCATGTTTTTGGCTATCAACCCGGGTATTTTGACGTGTTTCGTGTTTCTGCGCTGATTCATTGATGTATGGGCCCTATTGATCTATGGTCTATATTGATCTATGATTCATATTGATCCATGGGCCGATTGAACTACTAATAATGGAACTACAGGCCAATTGAACTGCTGGCCTATTGATTTACCGGCCTATGGATCTACGGGCCTATGGATCTACGGGCCCATTGATCTACCCGCTTACTAGTCTATAATATTAAAGCAATAAGGGTGGGCGTGGCTAACTCGGATCCCGTTAGGGACCCACGAGGCGAAGCGAGCCCAGATTCCGGCAGGGCCGCCCCAGAGGCAATCTCAATACGAATCGAAAGGGCGTATCCTCTTCTAGGAGAAGCGACCGAAAAACACCCTCGGGCGCTCTTTAAAATACCCGAAATTTTCAAAGGAAAAGTCGAAAAACGTCGCTTTGGCGAAATCGGCTGAAAAGCGTCCCCGCGTTCGAAATCGTTCCTGTCCGAAGATAGACCGTTTTGGGGGCGGGGAGGTCGATATTTCGAGAGGAAGAGGCGGCCGGGGTTCCACACTACGAGCTGGACCCTGAGCTACCCGGGATGGGTAATGAAAATTCGGTAAGAAAATGGGCAATTTTCGGGATTCTCCAACTCCGCGAAACGTCAAAGCTCCTCATGACGCTTTCGCTTTGGTGCGGGCTCTACGAGCCATTAAATGGCTTTTTAGCGGTAGAAACAGAAATTTGAGGAAATTCCCATCTCCGTTAACCAATTTTCATATCCAAGTAGCGAGATAAGGCTGTGAATTCTTCTGTTCGAAGTTCGGTAATTTTCACAATATTGCGAGGAGAAACGTCAATTTCTGTTTCCATTCCGAGGATAGCCGAACGCGAGCTCCAATTTTCAAAATCCGGCATCGATTTTTTCGCTCGATATCGGCGGTATAAGATTTTCCAGGCCTTTCCAGTGGTCGAATAAGCATCTACAGGAAATTCCGAATCTCCAGATACCTTTCACATGTCGGGAATCCCAACAAAAATGCTTAATTATGCGTTTGAAAATCGGCATTTTTGCCTCGATTTACGCCAGGCCATTCCATTTTCGTCCTTGAAGAACGAACCGATCGTGATGGATTGCTGTACAGGGTTGTGCATTATTGCTGTACAGGGTTGTGCATTAAAAAATCGCTATCTAGGCTGTGCCGCTGGAAGCAATTGATTTTCACCAGATTCTTTCTTCGAGAGAGAATTTTCCGTCTGAATTTTTATGGAATAAGCAATTAGTGAGTGGGATCTAATTTCGATAAAATGTCATACAGGGTAAACGATTTACAATGAATTTGCGATCATGTGATATACGAGGTGTGCAATTGACAAGTTATTTTGGTTTTTGTGCGCAAATTCGGGTTTTTTGTTTCTTCGGTGTGTTTTGGTTCTCAATTCGATAAAATATATTCGATTCATATACAGGGTGTCAGATCTGAGTAGCGCTGACATTCACCAGAGTTTTCTCGAGTTTTCGTCCATTTCCGCGTAAGTCGGCCAAATTCAATGAAATCTCATACAGGGTGCTGCATTAACAATGATTTCAAATGATCGATTGATATACAGGGTGTGTAATTTAAAAGTTCTTTTGATATTTTTTGCACGCTTTCGGTTTTTTGTTACTACCTGGGGTTGTTTAGCATTTCTTCGAGTTTTTTCTTGCGCGCTTTCGGTGATTTTTGTGCTCCTTCCGGGGTTTTTTCGGTTCCTTTGGATTTTTCGTTCTTTCGTGTTACTTCCGGGTTCTTTTACGTTTTTCCGTGTTTGGTCGGGTTCTTTCTTCGTGGAATGCACTGATCTTGAAACGATAGAGTTAAAAAACGATATTTTTTCTTGGTCTGTTTTTTATGATGAAAGCACCACTGCAAATCAATTATATACAGGGTGTCCCATATGCATTTTTCATCATGTTTTTCACGTGTGGAGGCTAATTTCGGTAAAATGTCATACAGGGTGTGCGATTTACAATGAATTTGCGATCTGGTTATATACGAGGTGAGCACCTTACAAGTTCTTCTGTTTTTGCGCGCTCTCAAGTTTTTGTGTTCCTTCGGGTTTTTTTTTTTTTTGGAAAAATTATTTTCGATTCATATGCGGGGGTATTACATAGGAGGTCCATAGAATAATTTTGATACTTCCTTCGTGGTAATTATTGAATTCGAATAGATGGAGTTACAACGATATTCTTTGGAGTTAATTTTTATGAAAATTATTTTCGATTTATGTACGGGCTGTGCACATGGAAGCATTGCACTGGCTTTCACCAGGGTCTTTCTTCGAGAGTTTTTCCATCTGCATTTTTCATGGAAAAAGCACCCACTACGAATCGATTATATAGTGGGTGTATTATGTGCAAGTGATCATGATTTTTCGCGTATGGGATCTAATTTCGATAAAATGTCATACAGGGTGTGCGAATTACAATGAATTTGCGATCATGTGATATACAGGGTGTGCAATTTAAGTTATTTTGCTGATTTCGATAAAATGTCATACAGGGTGTGCAATTTACAATGAGTTTACGATCGGGTCATATACAGGGTGTGCAATATACAAGTACATTTGTTTTTTTGCGCGCTTTCAGTTTTTTGTATTTCTCTGGGGTGTTTCGCGTGACTTCGAGTTTTTTGCGCGCTTTCAAGTTATATGTATTCTTTCGGGATTTTCTCAGGTTCCTCTGGATTTTTGTGTTACTTGGGGTTCTTTCGTGTTTTGTCGCGTTGTTTCGTGTAATTTCGGTTTCTTTCGTATAACTTCGGTTTCTTTCGTGTTTCTTCGAATTCTTCCAAGTTTTTTTCGTTTTTTTTTCCCAGTATTTTCAAGTTTTTTGCTTTCAACGGGTTTTTGACGTGTTTCGTGTTTCTGCGCGCTTCATTGATGTATGGGCCCTATTGATCTATGGTCTATATTGATCTATGGTCTATATTGATCCATGGGCCAATTGAACTACTGGCTAATTGAACTACTGGCCATTTGAACTACTGGTTATTGAACTACTGGCCTATGGATCTACGGGGCCTATTGATCTACCCGCTTACTAGTCTATAATATTAAAGCAATAAGGGTGGGCGTGGCTAACTTTGGGGTCCCGTCAGGGACCCGCGAGGCGAAGCCGAGCCCGCGGCCCGGAGGGCCGCTCCAAAGGCAATCTTAACTGAAATCGAAAGGGCGTATCCTCTTCTAGAAGAAGCGACCTCCAAAGGTCCCCCCGGCGCTCTTGAAATACCCGAAATTTTCAAACGAAAAAGTCGAAAAACGTCGTTTTTGGCGAAATCGCCGAAAGCGTCCCCGCGTTCGAACGTTCCCGTCCGAAGATAGACCGTTTTGCGGGGCGGGGAGGTCGCTATTTCGGAGAGGAAGAACCGCCGGGGTTCCCGCTACGAGCTGGACCCCTGAGCTACCCGGGATGGGTACGAAAATTCGGTAAGAAAATGGGCAATTTTCGGATTCTCCAACTCCGCGAAACGTCAAAAACCTCTATGACGCTTTCGCTCGCTGGCTGCGGGCTCTACGAGCCATTAAATGACCTTTTTAGCGGTAGAAAACGAAATTTGAGGAAATTCCATCTCCGGGTACCAATTTTCATATCCAAGTAGCGAGATAAGGCCGTGAATTCTTCATTCCAAATTCGCTAATTTCTACGAAAATCGTGGGAAAATGTCAGAATTTCTCATTCGGTTCCGATGATAGCCGAACGCGAGCTCCGATTTTGAAAATTTGGCATCGATTTTTCGTTCGATATCGGCGGTAGAAGATCTTTCAGGCTTTGCAAGTTGTCGAATAAGAATCTACAGGAGATTCCGAATCTCCATATACCACTCACAGATCGGAAATCGAACAAAAAATACCTAAATTATGCGTTTGAAAATAAGCATTTCAGGCTCCATTTTCGCGCCAATTCATTTCGATTCAGTTTGACGCAGATCTATCTGACCTTGAGAATTGTCATTTGAATTTGCAAAATAAATTCGATTTAAACATTCCGTTGAGGGTAATATTTATATATTCGGTTTTCATAACGATTAATTCTCTTTATTTACAGTAAATAATCCATCTGGAAGAAAAAGAATATCAAAATATAATGCCTTACGATTTCAATACAATACGACATACGTTATGTAAACACGATCTGGAAGTACAAAAATTAGCTCAGGTATTTATTCGATTATAAATCAAAGATAAATCAATCTAGCATATCGTTTCATTTCAGTTATCTCTCAAGAATGAATGAATATATATCAAAATATATCTTTCAAAAGATGTAAACAACGGATGTTCTATTTATTTACATGACATTCGAGGAATGAATGAAATGGTCCAAATCTTGACACCATTCATCTCTATTCCATGAACTAAGTAAGTAGAAATGTGAGTAATCTCCTTAAGATAAAGCCCCTTCTAAAACATCTATCCTCTGTTAGAATCGACGAGAGCTTTAAAAAAATAATTTAGAATAGTCTCATTGTCATTTTGAATTTGGCAAGTAAATCTGATTTAAATATTCTGTTGAGGGTAATATTTATATATTCGGTTTTCATAACGATTAATTCTCTTTATTTACAGTGAATAATCCATCTGGAAGAATGAATATCAAAATATAATGCCTTCGATGTCAATACGACATATTTAAACACGATCTGGAAGTACAAAAATTAGCTCAGGTATTTATTCGATTATAAATCAAAGATAAATCAATCTAGTATATCATTTCATTTCAGTTATCTCTCAAGAATGAATGAATATATATCAAAATACATCTTTTCAAAGATGTAAACAATGGATGTTCTATTTATTTACATGACATTCGAGGAATGAATGAAATGGTCCAAATCTTGACACCATTCATCTCTATTCCATGAACTAAGTAAGTAGAAATGTGAGTAATCTCCTTAAGATAAAGCCTTCTAAACATCTTTTCTCTGTTAGAATCGACGAGGCTTTAAAAAATAATTTAGAATTGTCTCATTGTCATTTCAATTTGCAAGTAAATTCGATTTAAATATTCCGTTGAGGGTAATATTTATATATTCGGTTTTTCATAACGATTAATTCTCTTTATTTACAGTAAATTAATCCATCTGGAAGAATGAATATCAAAATATAATGCCTTCGATGTCAATACATATGTAAACACGATCTGGAAAGTACAAAAATTAGCTCAGGTATTTATTCGATTATAGAATCAAAGATAAATCAATCTAGCATATCGTTTCATTTCAGTTATCTCTCAAGAATGAATGAATATATATCAAAATACATTTTTCTGAGATATAAAACAACGGATGTTCTATTTATTTACATGACATTCGAGGAATGAATGAAATAGTCCAAATCATTGACACCATTCATCTCTATTCCATGAACTAAGTAAGTAGAAATGTGAAATAAAATCTCCTTAAGATAAAGCACCTTTATTATATCATCACAAATTTTATTGGTTTACATAATTTTACAATAATCAAATGTTATTTACTTGCCTCATATTTAAAAAAACTTTCACAGTGTTGCTATATAACTCATGTTTTGGATATCCCTTATACTCCAATGTGGAAATTTTGGAATTGAAAATCCATATTACCATACTTTTTCTAATTTTGTTTTTTTGCTTCAGATCACAATATACTTCTTCAGTTATATCCCAGTTGTCGCTCCTCATTAAGAAGATGCTAAATAATTTTCAGAATTGTAGTGAGCAGAAATTTGCATTATGGTTTGCCGATTGTTTAATATGCAGTCTATTGGAGATACAAATGTATCAAAGAAAGCACTTTGATTCTGAAATACACAAATGGTGGTGAAACAATGAGCATTTTAACAGATTGTGGTGATTGGTTCTCTCTTATATAAGGAGATTTATTGAGTTTTTCAATCTTATTGTTGCACCTGTATATTTTACAGTAATATACAATTTGGAAGAGATTGTCATTACCATGCATTGGTTCTGATGAAAGAATCTAAATTGAAGTCATTGTTTATTTTGGTTGAGTGCATCCACACTGAATTTCCACATAATTCTAGTATACTAAAATGATAAGAGTCATAGGAGTGTGAAATTGTGGTAAAAGGGGTTCTACTTTGGACGAAGTGTTTGGTGTAAACCGCAGAGGGAATCGCGGGGCGCCGCGAACGAAAAACCGTTCACGAAGAATCTCTGAAAGTATGAGCCTATCCTTTTCTCTCGGATTCTACTGGAAATTGTAGAAAACGTCCATTTGAAATTAGGCAATTTTTGAAATTGGGAAACGAAGAATTCAAAACGGGGGCTTACTTGGACGAAGTGTTTGCATAAACCGCGGTTCCATGCGGGGTGCAGCGAACGAAAAACCGTCTCGAAGAACGCTCACAAAGTATAGGCCTATCCTTTTTCTCGAGTTCCAACTGGAAATTTATACGAAAACGAATTGAACTACTGGCCTATTGAACTACTGGCCTATGGATCTACGGGCCTATGGATCTACGGGCCTATTGATCTACCCGCTTACTAGTCTATTATATTAAAGCAATAAGGGTGGGCGTGGCTAACTAGGGTCCCGTAAGGGACCCTCGAGGCGAAGCCGAGCCCGCGGCCCGCAGGGCCGCTCCGAGGGCAATCTTAATACCGATCGAAAGGGCGTATCCTCTTCTAGGAGAAGCGACCGAGAAAAACCCCCCGGGCGCTCTCAAAGTGCCCGAAATTTTCAAACGAAAAAGTCGAATAACGTCGTTTTTGGCGAAATCGCCGAAAGCGTCCCCGCGTTCGAACGTTCCCGTCCGAAGATATACCGTTTTGCGGGGCGGGGGAGGTCGCTATTTCGAGAGGAAGAACCGCCGGGGTTCCCGCTACGAGCTGGACCCCGGAGCTACCCTGGATGGGTACGAAAATTCGGTAAGAAAATGGGCAATTTTCGGATTCTCCAACTCCGCGAAACGTCGAAAACCACTATGATGCTTTCGCTCGCTGCGGGCTCTACACGTCCCTAAACGCCCTGTCAAGGGTAGAAAACGAAACTTGAGGAAATTCCCCATCTCTGGGTACCAATTTTCATATCCAAGTAGCGAGATAAGACAGTGAATTCTTCATTCGAAAATCGGTAATTTTCACAACATTGCGAGGTTAAATGTCAGTTTCTGTTTCCATTCCGAGGATAGCCGAACGCGAGCTCCAATTTTCAAAATCCGGCATCGATTTTTCACTCGATATGGGCGCTGAAAGATTATTTAGGCCTTTCGAGTGGTCGTTTAAGAATCTACAGGAGATTCCAAATCTCCTGATATCACTTACAGATCGCGAATCGAACAAAAAATACCTAATTTATGCGTTTGAAAATCGGCATTTTTGGCTCGATTTACGCGCCATTCCATTTTCGTCCTTGAAGAATGAACCGATCGCGATGGATTGCTGTACAGGGGTTGTGCATTAATTGCTGTACAGGGGTTGTGCATTAAAAAATCGCTATCTAGGCTGTGCCCATGGGAAGCACTGATTTTCACCAGATTCTTTCTTCGAGAGATTTTCCGTCTGAATTTTTATGGAAAAAGCAATCAGTGAGTGGGATCTAATTTCGATAAAATGTCATACAGGGTAAACGATTTACAATGAATTTGCGATCATGTGATATACGAGGTGTGCAATTGACAAGTTATTTTGATTTTTTTCGCGAAAATTCGAGTTTTTTGTGTTTCTTCGGTGTGTTTCAGTTCTGAATTAGATAAAATATATTCGATTCATATACAGGGTGTCAGATCTGAGTGGCGCTGACATTCACCAGAGTTTTTCTTTAGCTTTCGTGCTTTTCCGCGTAAGCGAGCTGAATGCAATGAAATCTCATACTGGGTGTGCCATTAACAATGATTTCGCGATAGATTGATATACAGGGTGTGCAATTTACAAGTTCATTCATTATTTTTTGCACGCATTCGGTTTTTTGTGCTCCCTCGGGGTTTCAAGCTTTCCTTCGAGTTTTTTTGCGCGCTTTCGGTGATTTTGTGCTCCTTCGGAGTTTTTTGGGTTCCCCTGGATTTTTTTTTCGTTTTTTCGAGTTACTTTGGGTTCTATCATGTTTTTCCGCATTTTTTCCTATTTGGTCGGGTTCTTTCTTGGTGGAATACACTGAACTTGAAACGATAGAGTTGAAACGATATTCTTTCGATCTATTTTATATGATAAAAGCACCCACTGCGAATCAATTATATACCGGGTGACCCATATACATATTTCTTCAAGTTATCATGTTTTTTCACAAGTTGAGGCTAATTTCGATAAAATGTCATGCAGGGTGTGCTATTTACAATGAATTTGCTATCATGTGATATACGGGGTGTGCACTTTACAGGTTCTACTGCTTTTTGCGCGCTCTCAAGTTTTTGTGTTCCTTCGGGTTTTTATGGAAAAGTTATTTCCGATTCATATACGGAGTGTTACATAGGTGCTCCATAGAATAATTTCTATACTTCCTTCGTGGTAATTATTGAATTCGAATAGATGGAGTTACAACGATATTCTTTGGGTTAATTTTATATGAAAAAATTATTTTCGATTTATATACGGGCTGTGCACATTGAAAGCACTGACTTTCATCAGGGTCTTTCTTCGAGAGTTTTTCCATCTGCATTTTTCATGGAAAAATCACCCACTACGAATCGATTATATAGTGGGTGTCCTATGTGAAAGTGATCATGATTTTTCGCGTATGGGATCTAATTTCGATAAAATGTCATACAGGGTGTGCGAATTACAATGAATTTGCAATCATGTGATATACGGGGTGTGCAATTTACAAGTTATTTTGCTGATTTCGATAAAATGTAATACAGGGTGTGCAATTTACAATGAGTTTACGATCGGGTGATATACGGGGTGTGCAATTTACAAGTACTTTTGTTTTTTTGCGCTCTTTCGGGTTTTTTGTATTTCTCCGGGGTGTTTCGCGTGACTTCGAGGTTTTTTGCGCGCTTTCAAGTTATATGTATTCTTTCGGGTATTTTACAGGTTCCTTTGGATTTTTTGTGTTACTTGGGGTTCTTTCGTGTTTTCTCGCGTTGTTTCGTGTAATTTCGGTTTCTTTCGTGTAACTTCGGTTTCTTTCGTGTTTCTTCGGATTCTTCCGTGTTTTTTCGCTTTTCTTCGCGTTTTTTCCAGTACTTTCATGTTTTTTGGCTTTCAACGGGTATTTTGACGTGTTTCGTGTTTCTGCGCGATTCATTGATGTATGGGCCCTATTTATCTATGGTCTATATTGATCTATGGTCTATATTGATCCATGGGCCAATTGAACTACTGGCCAATGGAACTACTGGCCAATTGAACTACTGGCCTATTGAACTACTGGCCTATGGATCTACGGGCCTATGGATCTACGGGCCTATTGATCTACCCGCTTACTAGTCTATTATATTAAAGCAATAAGGGTGGGCGTGGCTAACTGGGGTCCCGTCAGGGACCCGCGAGGCGTAGCCGAGCCCGCGGCCCGCAGGGCCGCTCCAAGGGCAATCTTAACTGAAATCGAAAGGGCGTATCCTCTTCTAGGAGAAGCGACCCCGACAGCCCCCCCGGGCGCTCTAAAATACCCGAAATTTTCAAACGAAAAAGTCGAAAAACGTCGTTTTTGGCGAAATCGCCGAAAGCGTCCCCGCGTTCGAACGTTCCCGTCTGAAGATAGACCGTTTTGCGGGGCGGGGGAGGTCGCTATTTCGAGAGGAAGAACCGCCGGGGTTTCCGCTACGAGCTGGACCCCGGAGCTACCCTGGATGGGTACGAAAATTCGGTAAGAAAATGGGCAATTTTCGGATTCTCCAACTCCGCGAAACGTCGAAAACCACTATGATGCTTTCGCTCGCTGCGGGCTCTACACGTCCCTAAACGCCCTGTCAAGGTGTCGAAAATTTGAGGAAATTCCCCATCTCTGGGTACCAATTTTCATATCCAAGTAGCGAGATAAGACCGTGAATTCTTCATTCGAAAATCGGTAATTTTCACAACATTGCGAGGTTAAATGTCAGTTTCTGTTTCCATTCCGAGGATAGCCGAACGCGAGCTCAATTTTCAAAATCCGGCATCGATTTTTCACTCGATATGGGCGCTGAAAGATTATTTAGGCCTTTCGAGTGGTCGAATAAGAATCTACAGGAGATTCCGAATCTCCTGATACCACTTACAGATCGCGAATCGAACAAAAAATACCTAAATTATGCGTTTGAAAATCGGCATTTTTGGCTCGATTTACGCGCCATTCTATTTTCGTCCTTGAAGAATGAAAAGATCGCGATGAATTGCTGTACAGGGGGTGTGCATTAATAAAATCGCTATGCAGGCTGTGCCCATAGGAAGGAATATTTCTTCGAGAGATTTTCCGTCGGAATTTTTTATGGAAAAAGCACCCACTGCGAACCAATTATAGAGTGGGATCTAATTTCGATAAAATGTTATACAGGGTGTGCGATTCAAAATGATTTACGATCATGTGATGAACGAGGTGTGCAATTTTCAAGTTAATTTGATTTTTTTTTGCGAAAACTCGAGTTTTTTCGTATTCCCTCGGCGTGTTTTGGTTCTTAATTCGATAAAATATATTCGATTCATATACAGTGTGTCAGATCTGAGTAGCGCTGACATTCACCAGAGTTTTCTCTAGCTTTCGTGCTTTTCCGCGTAAGCGAGCTGAATGCAATGAAATGTCATACAGGGTGTGCCATAAACAATGATTTCGCGATCGATTGATATACAGGGTGTGCAATTTACAAGTTCTTTCATTATTTTTTGCGCGCTTTCGGTTTTTTGTGCTCCCTCGGGGTTTCAAGCTTTCCTTCGAGTTTTTTTGCGCGCTTTCGGTGATTTTGTGCTTCTTCGGTGTATTTTCGGTTCCTTTGGATTTTTTCGTTCTTTCGTGTTACTTTGGGTTCTTTCACGTTTTTCTGTGTTTGGTCGGGTTCTTTCTTCGTGGAATGCACCGAACTTGAAACGATAGAGTTAAAACGATATTCTTTCGGTTTTTTTTTATGATGAAAGCACCCACTGCGAATCAGTTATATACAGGTGTCCCATATGCATTTTTCATCATGTTTTTCACAAGTGGAGACTAATTTCGATAAAATGTCATACAGGGTGTGCTATTTACAATGAATTTGCGATCATGTGATATACGGGGTGTACACTTTACAGGTTCTACTGCTTTTTTGCGCGCTCAAAGTTTTTGTGTTCCTTCGGGTTTTTATGGAAAAGTTATTTCCGATTCATATACGGGGTGTTACATAGGACTTCCATAGAATAATTTCGATATTTTCTTCGTTGTATCCACTGAACTCGAATAGATGGAGTTACAGAGATATTCTTTGGGTTAATTTTATATGAAAAAATTATTTTCGATTTATATACGGGCTGTGCACATTGAAAGCACTGACTTTCACCAGGGTCTTTCTTCGAGAGTTTTTCCATCTGCATACTTCATGGAAAAATCACCCACTACGAATCGATTATATAGTGGGTGAAAGTGATCATGATTTTTCGCTTATGGGATCTAATTTCGATAAAATGTCATACAGGGTGTGCGAATTACGATGAATTTGTGATATACGGGGTGTGCAATTTACAAGTTATTTTGCTGATTTCGATGAAATGTAATACAGGGTGTGCAATTTACAATGAGTTCACGTTCGGGTGATATACGGGGTGTGCAATTTACAAGTACTTTTGTTTTTTTACGCGCTTTCGGTTTTTCTGTATTTCTCCGGGTTGTTTCGCGTGACTTCGAGTTTTTTTGTGCGCTTTCAAGTTATATGTATTCGTTCGGGTTTTTTTCAGGTTCCTTTGGATTATTTGTGTTACTTGGGGTTCTTTCGTGTTCTCTCGCGTTGTTTCGTGTAATTTCGGTTTCTTTCGTGTAACTTCGGTTTCTTTCGTGTTTCTTCGGATTCTTCCGTGTTTTTTCGCTTTTCTTCGCGTTTTTTCCAGTACTTTCATGTTTTTTGGCTTCTAACGGGTATCTTGACGTGTTTCGTGTTTCTGCGCGATTCATTGATGTATGGGCCCTATTGATCTATGGTCTATATTGATCTATGGGCCAATTGAACTACTGGCCAATGGAACTACTGGCCAATTGAACTACTGGCCTATTGAACTACTGGCCTATGGATCTACGGGCCTATGGATCTAAGGGCCTATGGATCTACGGGCCTATTGATCTACCCGCTTACTTGTCTATAATATTAAAGCAATAAGGGTGGGCGTGGTTAAAATTGGAATTTTCGGGTCCCGTTAGGGACCCGAAAGCAAAGCCGAGCCTCGAGCGGCCCGCTGGGCCGCTCGAGAGGGAATCTTAAAGAAAATCGAAGAAGCGAATCCTCCTCTAGGAGAAGCGACCGAAAAAAACACCCCGGGCGCTCTTAAAATACCCGAAATTTTCAAACGAAAAAGTCGAAAAACGTCGTTTTTGGCGAAATCGCAGAAAACGTCCCCGCGTTCGAACGTTCCCGTCCGAAGATAGACCGTTTTGGGGGGCGGGGGAGGTCGATATTTCGAGAGGAAGAACCGCCGGGGTTCCCGCTACTAGCTGGTTACCGGAGCTACCCGAAATGGGTACGAAAATTTGGTAAGAAAATGGGCAATTTTCGGATTCTCCAACTCCGCAAAACGTCAAAAACCACCCTCATGTTTTCGCTCGGTGCGGGCTCTACACGCCCCTAAACGCCCTTTCAAGGGTAGGAAACGAAACTTGAGGAAATTCCCCATCTCCGGGTACCAATTTTCATATCCAAGTAGCGAGCTAAGGCCGTGAATTCTTCATTCGAAGTTCGGTAATTTTCACAATATTGCGAGGAGAAATGTCATTTTCTGTTTCCATTCCGAGGATAGCCGAACGCGAGCTCCAATTTTCAAAATCCGGCATCGATTTTTCGCTCGATATCGGCGGTATAAGATTTTCCAGGCCTTTCCAGCGGTCGAATAAGAATCTACGGGAAATTCCGAATCTCCAGATACCTTTCACATTTCGGGAATCCCAACAAAAATGCCTAAATTATGCGTTTGAAAATCGGCATTTTTGGCTCGATTTACGCGCCATTCCATTTTCGTCCTTGAAGAATGAACCGATCGCAATGGATTGCTGTACAGGGGTTGTGCATTAATTGCTGTACAGGGGTTGTGCATTGAAAAATCGCTATCTAGGCTATGCCCATGGGAAGCACTGATTTTCACCAGATTCTTTCTTCGAGAGATTTTCCGTCTGAATTTTTACGGAAAAAGCAATTAGTGAGTGGGATCTAATTTCGATAAAATGTCATACAGGGTAAACGATTTACAATGAATTTGCGATCATGTGATATACGAGGTGTGCAATTGACAAGTTATTTTGGTTTTTTGTGCGCGAATTCGAGTTTTTTTTGTTTCTTCGGTGTGTTTCGATTCTGAATTAGATAAAATATATTCGATTCATATACAGGGTGTCAGATCTGAGTAGCGCTGACATTCACCAGAGTTTTTCTCTAGCTTTCGTGCTTTTCCGCGTAAGCGAGCTGAATGCAATGAAATCTCATACAGGGTGTGTCATTAACAATGATTTCGCGATTGATTAATATACAGGGTGTGCAATTTAAAAGTTCTTTTGATATTTTTTGCACGCTTTCGGTTTTTTGTGCTACCTCGGGGTGTTTAGCATTCCTTCGAGTTTTTTTTGCGCGCTTTCGGTGATTTTGTGCTCCTTCGGGGTTTTTTTTTGGTTCCTTTGGATTTTTTCGTTCTTTCGTGTTACTTTGGGTTCTTTCACGTTTTTCCGCGTTTGGTCGGGTTCTTTCTTCATGGAATGCACCGAACTTGAAACGATAGAGTTAAAACGATATTCTTTCGGTTTGTTTTTTATGATGAAAGCACCCACTGCAAATCAATTATATACAGGGTGTCCCATATGCATTTTTCATCATGTTTTTCACGTGTGGAGCTAATTTCGGTAAAATGTCATACAGGGTGTGCGATTTACAATGAATTTGCGATCGCGTGATATACGGGGTGAGCACCTTTACAAGTTCTTGTGTTTTTTGCGCGCTCTCAAGTTTTTGTGTTCCTTCGGGTTTTTTTTTGGAAAAATTATTTTCGATTCATATACGGGGTGTTACATATGAGGTCCATAGAATAATTTTGATACTTCCTTCGTGGTAATTATTGAATTCGAATAGACGGAGTTACAACGATATTCTTTGGGTTAATTTTTTATGAAAAAATTATTTTCGATTTATATACGGGCTGTGCACATTGAAAGCACTGACTTTCACCAGGGTCTTTCTTCGAGAGTTTTTCCATCTGCATTTTTCATGGAAAAATCACCCACTACGAATCGATTATATAGTGGGTGTCCTATGTGAAAGTGATCATGATTTTTCGCTTATGGGATCTAATTTCGATAAAATGTCATACAGGGTGTGCGAATTACAATGAATTTGCAATCATGTGATATACGGGGTGTGCAATTTACAAGTTATTTTGCTGATTTCGATAAAATGTAATACAGGGTGTGCAATTTACAATGAGTTTACGTTCGGGTGATATACGGGGTGTGCAATTTACAAGTACTTTTGTTTTTTTACGCGCTTTCGGTTTTTTGTATTTCTCCGGGTTGTTTCGCGTGACTTCAAGTTTTTTTGTGCGCTTTCAAGTTATATGTATTCGTTCGGGTTTTTTTCAGGTTCCTTTGGATTATTTGTGTTACTTGGGGTTCTTTCGTGTTCTCTCGCGTTGTTTCGTGTAATTTCGGTTTCTTTCGTGTAACTTCGGTTTCTTTCGTGTTTCTTCGGATTCTTCCGTGTTTTTCGCGTTTCTTCGCGTTTTTTCAGTTCTTTCATGTTTTTTTTGCTTTCAACGGGTATTTTGACGTGTTTCGTGTTTCTGCGCGATTCATTGATGTATGGGCCCTATTGATCTATGGTCTATATTGATCTATGGTCTATATTGATCCATGGTCAATTGAACTACTGGCCTATTGAACTACTAGCCTATTGAACTACTGGCCTATTGAACTACTGGCCTATTGAACTACTGGCCTATGGATCTACGGGCCTATTGATCTACCCGCTTACTAGTCTATTATATTAAAGCAATAAGGGTGGGCGTGGTTAAAATTGGAATTTTCTGGTCCCGTCAGGGACCCGCGAGGCGAAGCCGAGTCCGCGGCCCGCAGGGCCGCTCGAAGGCAATCTTAAAACGGATCGAAAGGGCGTATCCTCTTCTAGGAGAAGCGACCGAAAAACACCCCTCGGGCGCTCTTAGAATACCCAAAATTTTCAAAAGAAAAAGTCGAAAAACGTCGTTTTTGGCGAAATCGCCGAAAGCGTCCCCGCGTTCGAACGTTCCCGTCCGAAGATAGACCGTTTTTGGGGGCAGGGGAGGTCGATATTTCGAGAGGAAGAACGGCCGGGGTTCCCGCTACGAGCTGGACCCCGGAGCTACCCCGGATGGGTACGAAAATTTGGTAAGAAAATGGGCAATTTTCGGATTCTCCAACTCCGCGAAACGTCAAAAACCCTATGATGCTTTCGATCAGCTCGGGCTTTACGAGCCATTAAATGACCTTTTAGCGGTAGAAAACGAAATTTGAGGAAATTATCCATCTCTGGGTACCAATTTTCATATCCAAGTAGCGAGATAAGGCCGTGAATTCTTCGTTCAAAGTTCGGTAATTTTCACAATATTGCGAGGAGAAATGTCAATTTCTGTTTCCATTCCGAGGATAGCCGAACGCGAGCTCCAATTTTCAAAATCCGGCATCGATTTTTCGCTCGATTTCAGCGGTATAAGATTTTTCAGGCCTTTCCAGTGGTCGAACAAGAATCTACAGGAAATTCCGATTCTCCAGATACCTTTCACATTTCGGGAATCCCAACAAAAACGCCTAAATTATGCGTTTGAAAATCGGCATTTTTGGCTCGATTTACGCGCCATTCCATTTTCGTCCTTGAAGAACGAACCGATCGCGATGGATTGCTGTACAGGGGTCGTGCATTAATTGCTGTACAGGGGTTGTGCATTAAAAAAATCGCTATCTAGGCTGTGCCCATGGGAAGCACCGATTTTCACCAGATTCTTTCTTCGAGAGATTTTCCGTCTGAATTTTTATGGAAAAAGCAATTAGTGAGTGGGATCTAATTTCGATAAAATGTCATACAGGGTAAACGATTTACAATGAATTTGCGATCATGTGATATACGAGGTGTGCATTTGACAAGTTATTTTGATTTTTTCGCGCAAATTCGAGTTTTTGTGTTTCTTCGGTGTGTTTCAGTTCTGAATTAGATAAAATATATTCGATTCATATACAGGGTGTCAGATCTGAGTAGCGCTGACATTCACCAGAGTTTTTCTCTAGCTTTCGTGCTTTTCCGCGTAAGCGAGCTGAATGCAATGAAATCTCATACAGGGTGTGCCATTAACAATGATTTCGCGATCGATTGATATACAGGGTGTGCAATTTACAAGTTCTTTCATTATTTTTTGCGCGCTTTCGGTTTTTTGTGCTCCCTCGGGGTTTCAAGCTTTCCTTCGAGTTTTTTTGCGCGCTTTCGGTGATTTTGTGCTTCTTCGGTGTATTTTCGGTTCCTTTGGATTTTTTTCGTTCTTTCGTGTTACTTTGGGTTCTTTCACGTTTTTCTGTGTTTGGTCGGGTTCTTTTTTCGTGGAATGCACCGAACTTGAAGCGATAGAGTTAAAACGATATTCTTTCGGTTTTTTTTATGATGAAAGCACCCACTGCGAATCAGTTATATACAGGGTGTCCCATATGCATTTTTCATCATGTTTTTTCACAAGTGGAGACTAATTTCGATAAAATGTCATACAGGGTGTGCTATTTACAATGAATTTGCGATCATGTGATATACGGGGTGTACACTTTACAGGTTCTACTGCTTTTTTGCGCGCTCTCAAGTTTTTTGTGTTCCTTCGGGTTTTTTATGGAAAAGTTATTTCCGATTCATATACGGGGTGTTACATAGGACTTCCATAGAATAATTTCGATATTTTCTTCGTTGTATCCACTGAACTCGAATAGATGGAGTTACAGAGATATTCTTTGGGTTAATTTTATATGAAAAAATTATTTTCGATTTATATACGGGCTGTGCACATTGAAAGCACTGACTTTCACCAGGGTCTTTCTTCGAGAGTTTTTCCATCTGCATTTTTCATGGAAAAATCACCCACTACGAATCGATTATATAGTGGGTGTCCTATGTGATGATCATGATTTTTGGCGTATGGGATCTAATTTCGATAAAATGTCATACAGGGTGTGCGAATTACAATGATGAATTTGTGATATACGGGTGTGCAATTTACAAGTTATTTTGCTGATTTCGATAAAATGTAATACAGGGTGTGCAATTTACAATGAGTTTACGTTCGGGTGATATACGGGGTGTGCAATTTACAAGTACTTTTGTTTTTTTGCGCGCTTTCGGTTTTTTGTATTTCTCCGGGTTGTTTCGCGTGACTTCGAGTTTTTTGTGCGCTTTCAAGTTATATGTATTCGTTCGGGTTATTTTCAGGTTCCTTTGGATTATTTGTGTTACTTGGGGTTCTTTCGTGTTCTCTCGCGTTGTTTCGTGTAATTTCGGTTTCTTTCGTGTAACTTCGGTTTCTTTCGTGTTTCTTCGGATTCTTCCGTGTTTTTTCGCTTTTCTTCGCGTTTTTTCCAGTACTTTCATGTTTTTTGGCTTTCAACGGGTTTTTTGACGTGTTTCGTGTTTCTGCGCGATTCATTGATGTATGGGCCCTATTGATCTATGGTCTATATTGATCTATGGTCCATATTGAACTACTGGGAACAATTGAACTACTGGCCAATTGAACTACTGGCCTATTGAACTACTGGCCTATGGATCTACGGGCCTATGGATCTACGGGCCTATGGATCTACGGGCCTATTGATCTACCCGCTTACTAGTCTATAATATTAAAGCAATAAGGGTGGGCGTGGTTAAAATTGGAATTTTCGGGTCCCGTTAGGGACCCGGAAAGCGGAGCTTTCCGCAGCCCGCAGGGGCCGCTCGAGAGGGAATCTTAAAGAAAATCGAAAAAGCGAATCCTCCTCTAGGAGAAGCGACCGAAAAAAACCCCCCGGGCGCTCTTAAAATACCCGAAATTTTCAAACGAAAAAGTCGAAAAACGTCGTTTTTGGCGAAATCGCCGAAAGCGTCCCCGCGTTCGAACGTTCCCGTCCGAAGATAGACCGTTTTGGGGGGCGGGGGAGGTCGATATTTCGAGAGGAAGAACCGCCGGGGTTCCCGCTACTAGCTGGTACCCGGAGCTACCCGAAATGGGTACGAAAATTTGGTAAGAAAATGGGCAATTTTCGGATTCTCCAACTCCGCAAAACGTCAAAAACCACCCTCATGTTTTCGCTCGGTGCGGGCTCTACACGCCCCTAAACGCCCTTTCAAGGGTAGGAAACGAAACTTGAGGAAATTCCCCATCTCCGGGTACCAATTTTCATATCCAAGTAGCGAGTTAAGGCCGTGAATTCTTCATTCGAAGTTCGGTAATTTTCACAATATTGCGAGGAGAAATGTCATTTTCTGTTTCCATTCCGAGGATAGCCGAACGCGAGCTCCAATTTTCAAAATCCGGCATCGATTTTTCGCTCGATATCGGCGGTATAAGATTTTCAGGCCTTTCCAGCGGTCGAATAAGAATCTACGGAAATTCCGAATCTCCAGATACCTTTCACATTTCGGGAATCCCAACAAAAATGCCTAAATTATGCGTTTGAAAATCGGCATTTTTGGCTCGATTTACGCGCCATTCCATTTTCGTCCTTGAAGAATGAACCGATCGCGATGGATTGCTGTACAGGGGTTGTGCATTAATTGCTGTACAGGGGTTGTGCATTAAAAAATCGCTATCTAGGCTGTGCCCATGGGAAGCACTGATTTTCACCAGATTCTTTCTTCGAGAGATTTTCCGTCTGAATTTTTATGGAAAAAGCAATTAGTGAGTGGGATCTAATTTCGATAAAATGTCATACAGGGTAAACGATTTACAATGAATTTGCGATCATGTGATATACGAGGTGTGCAATTGACAAGTTATTTTGGTTTTTTGTGCGCGAATTCGAGTTTTTTTTGTTTCTTCGGTGTGTTTCGATTCTGAATTAGATAAAATATATTCGATTCATATACAGGGTGTCAGATCTGAGTAGCGCTGACATTCACCAGAGTTTTTCTCTAGCTTTCGTGCTTTTCCGCGTAAGCGAGCTGAATGCAATGAAATCTCATACAGGGTGTGCCATTAACAATGATTTCGCGATTGATTAATATACAGGGTGTGCAATTTAAAAGTTCTTTTGATATTTTTTGCACGCTTTCGGTTTTTTGTGCTACCTCGGGGTGTTTAGCATTCCTTCGAGTTTTTTTGCGCGCTTTCGGTGATTTTGTGCTCCTTCGGGGTTTTTTCGGTTCCTTTGGATTTTTTTCGTTCTTTCGTGTTACTTTGGGTTCTTTCACGTTTTTCCGCGTTTGGTCGGGTTCTTTCTTCATGGAATGCACCGAACTTGAAACGATAGAGTTAAAACGATATTCTTTCGGTTTGTTTTTATGATGAAAGCACCCACTGCAAATCAATTATATACAGGGTGTCCCATATGCATTTTTCATCATGTTTTTTCACGTGTGGAGGCTAATTTCGGTAAAATGTCATACAGGGTGTGCGATTTACAATGAATTTGCGATCGCGTGATATACGGGGTGAGCACCTTACAAGTTCTTGTGTTTTTTTTCGCGCTCTCAAGTTTTTTGTGTTCCTTCGGGTTTTTTTTTGGAAAAATTATTTTCGATTCATATACGGGGTGTTACATATGAGGTCCATAGAATAATTTTGATACTTCCTTCGTGGTAATTATTGAATTCGAATAGACGGAGTTACAACGATATTCTTTGGGTTAATTTTTTATGAAAAAATTATTTTCGATTTATATACGGGCTGTGCACATTGAAAGCACTGACTTTCACCAGGGTCTTTCTTCGAGAGTTTTTCCATCTGCATTTTTCATGGAAAAATCACCCACTACGAATCGATTATATAGTGGGTGTCCTATGTGAAAGTGATCATGATTTTTCGCTTATGGGATCTAATTTCGATAAAATGTCATACAGGGTGTGCGAATTACAATGAATTTGCAATCATGATATACGATATACGGTGCAATTTACAAGTTATTTTGCTGATTTCGATAAAATGTAATACAGGGTGTGCAATTTACAATGAGTTTACGTTCGGGTGATATACGGGGTGTGCAATTTACAAGTACTTTTGATTTTTTGCGCGCTTTCGGTTTTTTGTATTTCTCCGGGTTGTTTCGCGTGACTTCAAGTTTTTTTGTGCGCTTTCAAGTTATATGTATTCGTTCGGGTTTTTTTCAGGTTCCTTTGGATTATTTGTGTTACTTGGGGTACTTTCGTGTTCTCTCGCGTTGTTTCGTGTAATTTCGGTTTCTTTCGTGTAACTTCGGTTTCTTTCGTGTTTCTTCGGATTCTTCCGTGTTTTTTCGCGTTTCTTCGCGTTTTTTTCGGTTCTTTCATGTTTTTTCGCTTTCAACGGGTATTTTGACGTGTTTCGTGTTTCTGCGCGATTCATTGATGTATGGGCCCTATTGATCTATGGTCTATATTGATCTATGGTCTATATTGACCCACGGGTCAATTGAACTACTGGCCTATTGAACTACTAGCCTATTGAACTACTGGCCTATTGAACTACTGGCCTATTGAACTACTGGCCTATGGATCTACGGGCCTATTGATCTACCCGCTTACTAGTCTATTATATTAAAGCAATAAGGGTGGGCGTGGTTAAAATTGGAATTTTCTGGTCCCGTCAGGGACCCGCGAGGCGAAGCCGAGTCCGCGGCCCGCAGGGCCGCTCGAGAGGCAATCTTAATACGGATCGAAAGGGCGTATCCTCTTCTAGGAGAAGCGACCGAAAAACACCCCTCGGGCGCTCTTAGAATACCCAAAATTTTCAAAAGAAAAAGTCGAAAAACGTCGTTTTTGGCGAAATCGCCGAAAGCGTCCCCGCGTTCGAACGTTCCCGTCCGAAGATAGACCGTTTTTGGGGGCAGGGGAGGTCGATATTTCGAGAGGAAGAACGGCCGGGGTTCCCGCTACGAGCTGGACCCCGGAGCTACCCCGGATGGGTACGAAAATTTGGTAAGAAAATGGGCAATTTTAGGATTCTCCAACTCCGCGAAACGTCAAAAACCCCTATGTTGCTTTCGATCAGCTCGGGCTTTACGAGCCATTAAATGACCTTTTAGCGGTAGAAAACGAAATTTGAGGAAATTATCCATCTCTGGGTACCAATTTTCATATCCAAGTAGCGAGATAAGGCCGTGAATTCTTCGTTCAAAGTTCGGTAATTTTCACAATATTGCGAGGAGAAATGTCAATTTCTGTTTCCATTCCGAGGATAGCCGAACGCGAGCTCCAATTTTCAAAATCCGGCATCGATTTTTCGCTCGATTTCAGCGGTATAAGATTTTTCAGGCCTTTCCAGTGGTCGAACAAGAATCTACAGGAAATTCCGATTCTCCAGATACCTTTCACATTTCGGGAATCCCAACAAAAAAGCCTAAATTATGCGTTTGAAAATCGGCATTTTGGCTCGATTTACGCGCCATTCCATTTTCGTCCTTGAAGAACGAACCGATCGCGATGGATTGCTGTACAGGGGTCGTGCATTAATTGCTGTACAGGGGTTGTGCATTAAAAAAATCGCTATCTAGGCTGTGCCCATGGGAAGCACCGATTTTCACCAGATTCTTTCTTCGAGAGATTTTCCGTCTGAATTTTTATGGAAAAAGCAATTAGTGAGTGGGATCTAATTTCGATAAAATGTCATACAGGGTAAACGATTTACAATGAATTTGCGATCATGTGATATACGAGGTGTGCATTTGACAAGTTATTTTGATTTTTTGCGCAAATTCGAGTTTTTGTGTTTCTTCGGTGTGTTTCGGTTCTGAATTAGATAAAATATATTCGATTCATATACAGGGTGTCAGATCTGAGTAGCGCTGACATTCACCAGAGTTTTTCTCTAGCTTTCGTGCTTTTCCGCGTAAGCGAGCTGAATGCAATAAAATCTCATACAGGGTGTGCCATTAACAATGATTTCGCGATCGATTGATATACAGGGTGTGCAATTTACAAGTTCTTTCATTATTTTTGCACGCATTCGGTTTTTTGTGCTCCTCGGGGTTTAAAGCTTTCCTTCGAGTTTTTGCGCGCTTTCGGTGATTTTGTGCTCCTTCGGGGTTTTTTGGGTTCCTTTGGATTTTTTTGTTTTTTCGAGTTACTTTGCGTTCTATCATGTTTTTCGCGTTTGGTCAGGTTCTTTCTTCATGGAATTTCTTGGTGGAATACACTGAACTTGAAACGATATTCTTTCGGTCTCTTTTATTATATGATAAAAGCACCCACTGCGAATCAATTATATACCGGGTGACCCATATGCATATTTCTTCAAGTTATCATGTTTTTTCACAAGTTGAGGCTAATTTCGATAAATTGTCATACAGGGTGTGCTATTTACAATGAATTTGCGATCATGTGATATACGGGGTGTGCACTTTACAGGTTCTACTGCTTTTTGCGCGCTCTCAAGTTTTTGTGTTCCTTCGGGTTTTTATGGAAAAGTTATTTCCGATTCATATACGGGGTGTTACATAGGAGCTCCATAGAATAATTTCTATACGTCCTTCGTGGTAATTATTGAATTCGAATAGATGGAGTTACAACGATATTCTTTGGGTTAATTTTATATGAAAAAATTATTTTCGATTTATATACGGGCTGTGCACATTGAAAGCACTGACTTTCACCAGGGTCTTTCTTCGAGAGTTTTTCCATCTGCATTTTCATGGAAAAATCACCCACTACGAATCGATTATATAGTGGGTGTCCTATGTGCAAGTGATCATGATTTTTCGCGTATGGGATCTAATTTCGATAAAATGTCATACAGGGTGTGCGAATTACAATGAATTTGCAATCATGTGATATACGGGTGTGCAATTTACAAGTTATTTTGCTGATTTCGATAAAATGTAATACAGGGTGTGCAATTTACAATGAGTTTACGTTCGGGTGATATACGGGGTGTGCAATTTACAAGTACTTTTGTTTTTTTACGCGCTTTCGGTTTTTTGTATTTCTCCGGGTTGTTTCGCGTGACTTCGAGTTTTTTGTGCGCTTTCAAGTTATATGTATTCGTTCCTGGTTTTTCAGGTTCATTTGGATTATTCGTGTTACTTGGGGTTCTTTCGTGTTCTCTCGCGTTGTTTCGTGTAATTTCGGTTTCTTTCAAGTAACTTCGGTTTCTTTCGTGTTTCTTCGGATTCTTCCGTGTTTTTCGCTTTTCTTCGCGTTTTTCCAGTACTTTCATGTTTTTCGGCTTTCAACGGGTATTTTGACGTGTTTCGTGTTTCTGCGCGATTCATTGATGTATGGGCCCTATTGATCTATGGTCTATATTGATCTATGGTCTATATTGATCCATGGGCCAATTGAACTACTGGCCAATGGAACTACTGGCCAATTGAACTACTGGCCTATTGAACTACTGGCCTATGGATCTACGGGCCTATGGATCTACGGGCCTATTGATCTACCCGCTTACTAGTCTATTATATTAAAGCAATAAGGGTGGGCGTGGTTAAAATTGGAATTTTCGGGTCCCGTCAGGGACCCGCGAGGCGTAGCCGAGCCCGCGGCCCGCAGGGCCGCTCCAAGGGCAATCTTAACTGAAATCGAAAGGGCGTATCCTCTTCTAGGAGAAGCGACCCCGACAGCCCCCGGGCGCTCTTAAAATACCCGAAATTTTCAAACGAAAAAGTCGAAAAACGTCGTTTTTGGCGAAATCGCCGAAAGCGTCCCCGCGTTCGAACGTTCCCGTCCGAAGATAGACCGTTTTTGGGGGCAGGGGAGGTCGATATTTCGAGAGGAAGAACGGCCGGGGTTCCCGCTACGAGCTGGACCCCGGAGCTACCCCGGATGGGTACGAAAATTTGGTAAGAAAATGGGCAATTTTCGGATTCTCCAACTCCGCGAAACGTCAAAAACCCCTATGATGCTTTCGATCAGCTCGGGCTTTACGAGCCATTAAATGACCTTTTAGCGGTAGAAAACGAAATTTGAGGAAATTCCCCATCTCTGGGTACCAATTTTCATATCCAAGTAGCGAGATAAGGCCGTGAATTCTTCGTTCAAAGTTCGGTAATTTTCACAATATTGCGAGGAGAAATGTCAATTTCTGTTTCCATTCCGAGGATAGCCGAACGCGAGCTCCAATTTTCAAAATCCGGCATCGATTTTTCGCTCGATTTCAGCGGTATAAGATTTTTCAGGCCTTTCCAGTGGTCGAACAAGAATCTACAGGAAATTCCGAATCTCCAGATGCCTTTCACATTTCGGGAATCCCAACAAAAACGCCTAAATTATGCGTTTGAAAATCGGCATTTTTGGCTCGATTTACGCGCCATTCCATTTTCGTCCTTGAAAAACGAACCGATCGCGATGGATTGCTGTACAGGGGTCGTGCATTAATTGCTGTACAGGGGTTGTGCATTAAAAAAATCGCTATCTAGGCTGTGCCCATGGGAAGCACCGATTTTCACCAGATTCTTTCTTCGAGAGATTTTCCGTCTGAATTTTTATGGAAAAAGCAATTAGTGAGTGGGATCTAATTTCGATAAAATGTCATACAGGGTAAACGATTTACAATGAATTTGCGATCATGTGATATACGAGGTGTGCATTTGACAAGTTATTTTGATTTTTTCGCGCAAATTCGAGTTTTTTGTTTCTTCGGTGTGTTTCAGTTCTGAATTAGATAAAATATATTCGATTCATATACAGGGTGTCAGATCTGAGTAGCGCTGACATTCACCAGAGTTTTTCTCTAGCTTTCGTGCTTTTCCGCGTAAGCGAGCTGAATGCAATGAAATCTCATACAGGGTGTGCCATTAACAATGATTTCGCGATCGATTGATATACAGGGTGTGCAATTTACAAGTTCTTTCATTATTTTTTGCACGCATTCGGTTTTTTGTGCTCCCTCGGGGTTTAAAGCTTTCCTTCGAGTTTTTTTGCGCGCTTTCGGTGATTTTGTGCTCCTTCGGGGTTTTTTGGGTTCCTTTGGATTTTTTTTTTGTTTTTTCGAGTTACTTTGCGTTCTATCATGTTTTTTCGCGTTTTTTCGTATTTGGTCGGGTTCTTTCTTGGTGGAATACACTGAACTTGAAACGATATTCTTTCGGTCTCTTTTATTATATGATAAAAGCACCCACTGCGAATCAATTATATACCGGGTGACCCATATGCATATTTCTTCAAGTTATCATGTTTTTTCACAAGTTGAGGCTAATTTCGATAAAATGTCATACAGGGTGTGCTATTTACAATGAATTTGCGATCATGTGATATACGGGGTGTGCACTTTACAGGTTCTACTGCTTTTTTGCGCGCTCTCAAGTTTTTTGTGTTCCTTCGGGTTTTTTTATGGAAAAGTTATTTCCGATTCATATACGGGGTGTTACATAGGAGCTCCATAGAATAATTTCTATACTTCCTTCGTGGTAATTATTGAATTCGAATAGATGGAGTTACAACGATATTCTTTGAGTTAATTTTATATGAAAAAATTATTTTCGATTTATATACGGGCTGTGCACATTGAAAGCACTGACTTTCATCAGGGTCTTTCTTCGAGAGTTTTTCCATCTGCATTTTTCATGGAAAAATCACCCACTACGAATTGATTATATAGTGGGTGTCCTATGTGCAAGTGATCATGATTTTTCGCGTATGGGATCTAATTTCGATAAAATGTCATACAGGGTGTGCGAATTACAATGAATTTGCAATCATGTGATATACGGGGTGTGCAATTTACAAGTTATTTTGCTGATTTCGATAAAATGTAATACAGGGTGTGCAATTTACAATGAGTTTACGTTCGGGTGATATACGGGGTGTGCAATTTACAAGTACTTTTGTTTTTTTACGCGCTTTCGGTTTTTTTGTATTTCTCCGGGTTGTTTCGCGTGACTTCGAGTTTTTTGTGCGCTTTCAAGTTATATGTATTCGTTCGGGTTTTTTTCAGGTTCCTTTGGATTATTCGTGTTACTTGGGGTTCTTTCGTGTTCTCTCGCGTTGTTTCGTGTAATTTCGGTTTCTTTCGTGTAACTTCGGTTTCTTTCGTGTTTCTTCGGATTCTTCCGTGTTTTTTCGCTTTTCTTCGCGTTTTTTCCAGTACTTTCATGTTTTTTGGCTTTCAACGGGTATTTTGACGTGTTTCGTGTTTCTGCGCGATTCATTGATGTATGGGCCCTATTGATCTATGGTCTATATTGATCTATGGTCTATATTGATCCATGGGCCAATTGAACTACTGGCCTATTGAACTACTGGCCTATTGAACTACTGGCCTATTGAACTACTGGCCTATTGAACTACTGGCCTATGGATCTACGGGCCTATTGATCTACCCGCTTACTAGTCTATTATATTAAAGCAATAAGGGTGGGCGTGGTTAAAATTGGAATTTTCGGGTCCCGTTAGGGACCCGCGAGGCGAAGCCGAGCCCGCGGCCCGCAGGGCCGCCCGAGAGGGAATCTTAAAACGGATCGAAAGGGCGTATCCTCTTCTAGGAGAAGCGACCGAAAAACACCCTCCGGGCGCTCTTAAAATACCCGAAATTTTCAAAGGAAAAAGTCGAGAAACGTCGTTTTTGGCGAAATCGCCGAAAGCGTCCCCGCGTTCGAACGTTCCCGTCCGAAGATAGACCGTTTTGGGGGGCGGGGGAGGTCGATATTTCGAGAGGAAGAACGGCCGGGGTTCCCGCTACGAGCTGGACCCCGGAGCTACCCCGGATGGGTACGAAAATTTGGTAAGAAAATGGGCAATTTTCGGATTCTCCAACTCCGCGAAACGTCAAAAACCCCTATGATGCTTTCGATCAGCTCGGGCTCTACGAGCCATTAAATTACCTTTTAGCGGTAGAAAACGAAATTTGAGGAAATTCCCCATCTCTGGGTACCAATTTTCATATCCAAGTAGCGAGTTAAGGCCGTGAATTCTTCGTTCGAAGTTCGGTAATTTTCACAATATTGCGAGGAGAAATGTCAATTTCTGTTTCCATTCCGAGGATAGCCGAACGCGAGCTCCAATTTTCAAAATCCGGCATCGATTTTTCGCTCGATTTCGGCGGTATAAGATTTTTCAGGCCTTTCCAGCGGTCGAATAAGAATCTACGAGAAATTCCGAATCTCCAGATACCTTTCACATTTCGGGAATCCCAACAAAAATGCCTAAATTATGCGTTTGAAAATCGGCATTTTTGGCTCGATTTACGCGCCATTCCATTTTCGTCCTTGAAGAACGAACCGATCGCGATGGATTGCTGTACAGGGGTCGTGCATTAATTGCTGTACAGGGTTGTGCATTAAAAAAATCGCTATCTAGGCTGTGCCCATGGGAAGCACCGATTTTCACCAGATTCTTTCTTCGAGAGATTTTCCGTCTGAATTTTTATGGAAAAAGCAATTAGTGAGTGGGATCTAATTTCGATAAAATGTCATACAGGGTAAACGATTTACAATGAATTTGCGATCATGTGATATACGAGGTGTGCAATTGACAAGTTATTTTGATTTTTTTCGCGCAAATTCGAGTTTTTTGTGTTTCTTCGGTGTGTTTCAGTTCTGAATTAGATAAAATATATTTGATTCATATACAGGGTGTCAGATCTGAGTAGCGCTGACATTCACCAGAGTTTTTCTCTAGCTTTCGTGCTTTTCCGCGTAAGCGAGCTGAATGCAATGAAATCTCATACAGGGTGTGCCATTAACAATGATTTCGCGATCGATTGATATACAGGGTGTGCAATTTACAAGTTCTTTCATTATTTTTTGCACGCATTCGGTTTTTTGTGCTCCCTCGGGGTTTCAAGCTTTCTTTCGAGTTTTTTTGCGCGCTTTCGGTGATTTTGTGCTCCTTCGGGGTTTTTTGGGTTCCTTTGGATTTTTTTTCGTTTTTTTTTCGAGTTACTTTGGGTTCTATCATGTTTTTCCGCGTTTTTTCGTATTTGGTCGGGTTCTTTCTTGGTGGAATACACTGAACTTGAAACGATAGAGTTGAAACGATATTCTTTCGGTTTATTTTTTATGATGAAAGCACCCACTGCGAATCAGTTATATACAGGGTGTCCCATATGCATTTTTCATCATGTTTTTTCACAAGTGGAGACTAATTTCGATAAAATGTCATACAGGGTGTGCTATTTACAATGAATTTGCGATCATGTGATATACGGGGTGTGCACTTTACAGGTTCTACTGCTTTTTTGCGCGCTCTCAAGTTTTTTGTGTTCCTTCGGGTTTTTTTATGGAAAGGTTATTTCCGATTCATATACGGGGTGTTACATAGGACCTCCATAGAATAATTTCTATACTTCCTTCGTTGTAATTATTGAATTCGAATAGATGGAGTTACAACGATATTCTTTGGGTTAATTTTATATGAAAAAATTATTTTCGATTTATATACGGGCTGTGCACATTGAAAGCACTGTTTTTCACCAGGGTCTTTCTTCGAGAGTTTTTCCATCTGCATTTTTCATGGAAAAATCACCCACTACGAATCGATTATATAGTGGGTGTCCTATGTGAAAGTGATCATGATTTTTCGCGTATGGGATCTAATTTCGATAAAATGTCATACAGGGTGTGCGAATTACGATGAATTTGCGATCATGTGATATACGGGGTGTGCAATTTACAAGTTATTTTGCTGATTTCGATAAAATGTAACACAGGGTGTGCAATTTACAATGAGTTTACGTTCGGGTGATATACGGGGTGTGCAATTTACAGGTACTTTTGTTTTTTTACGCGCTTTCGGTTTTTTTGTATTTCTCCGGGTTGTTTCGCGTGACTTCGAGTTTTTTTGTGCGCTTTCAAGTTATATGTATTCGTTCGGGTTGTTTTCAGGTTCCTTTGGATTATTTGTGTTACTTGGGGTTCTTTCATGTTCTCTCGCGTTGTTTCGTGTAATTTCGGTTTCTTTCGTGTTTCTTCGGATTCTTCCGTGTTTTTTCGCTTTTCTTCGCGTTTTTTCCAGTACTTTCATGTTTTTTGGCTTTCAACGGCTATTTTGACGTGTTTCGTGTTTCTGCGCGATTCATTGATGTATGGGCCCTATTGATCTATGGTCTATATTGATCTATGGTCTATATTGATCCATGGGCCAATTGAACTACTGGCCAATGGAACTACTGGCCTATTGAACTACTGGCCTATGGATCTACGGGCCTATGGATCTACGGGCCTATTGATCTACCCGCTTACTAGTCTATAATATTAAAGCAATAAGGGTGGGCGTGGTTAAAATTGGAATTTTCGGGTCCCGTTAGGGACCCGCGAGGCGAAGCCGAGCCCGCGGCCCGCAGGGCCGCCCGAGAGGGAATCTTAAAACGGATCGAAAGGGCGTATCCTCTTCTAGGAGAAGCGACCCCGAGAGCCCCCCCGGGCGCTCTTAAAATACCCGAAATTTTCAAAGGAAAAAGTCGAAAAACGTCGTTTTTGGCGAAATCGCCGAAAGCGTCACCGCGTTCGAACGTTCCCGTCCGAAGATAGACCGTTTTGGGGGGCGGGGGAGGTCGATATTTCGAGAGGAAGAACGGCCGGGGTTCCCGCTACGAGCTGGACCAAGGAGCTACCCGAAATGGGTACGAAAATTTGGTAAGAAAATGGGCAATTTTTGGATTCTCCAACTCCGCAAAATGTCAAAAACTACCCTGATGCTTTCGCTCGCTGCGGGCTCTACACGTCCCTAAACGCCCTGTCCAGGGTAGAAAACGAAATTTGAGGAAATTCCCCATCTCTGGGTACCAATTTTCATATCCAAGTAGCGAGATAAGGCCGTGAATTCTTCGTTCAAAGTTCGGTAATTTTCACAATATTGCGAGGAGAAATGTCAATTTCTGTTTCCATTCCGAGGATAGCCGAACGCGAGCTCCAATTTTCAAAATCCGGCATCGATTTTTCGCTCGATTTCGGCGGTATAAGATTTTTCAGGCCTTTCCAGTGGTCGAACAAGAATCTACAGGAAATTCCGAATCTCCAGATACCTTTCACATTTCGGGAATCCCAACAAAAATGCCTAAATTATGCGTTTGAAAATCGGCATTTTTGGCTCGATTTACGCGCCATTCCATTTTCGTCCTTGAAGAACGAACCGATCGCGATGGATTGCTGTACAGGGGTCGTGCATTAATTGCTGTACAGGGGTTGTGCATTAAAAAAATCGCTATCTAGGCTGTTCCCATGGGAAGCACCGATTTTCACCAGATTCTTTCTTCGAGAGATTTTCCGTCTGAATTTTTATGGAAAAAGCAATTAGTGAGTGGGATCTAATTTCGATAAAATGTCATACAGGGTAAACGATTTACAATGAATTTGCGATCATGTGATATACGAGGTGTGCAATTGACAAGTTATTTTGATTTTTTTCGCGCAAATTCGAGTTTTTTTGTGTTTCTTCGGTGTGTTTCAGTTCTGAATTAGATAAAATATATTCGATTCATATACAGGGTGTCAGATCTGAGTAGCGCTGACATTCACCAGAGTTTTTCTCTAGCTTTCGTGCTTTTCCGCGTAAGCGAGCTGAATGCAATGAAATCTCATACAGGGTCTGCCATTAACAATGATTTCGCGATCGATTGATATACAGGGTGTGCAATTTACAAGTTCTTTCATTATTTTTTGCACGCATTCGGATTTTTGTGCTCCCTCGGGGTTTCAAGCTTTCCTTCGAGTTTTTTTGCGCGCTTTCGGTGATTTTGTGCTCCTTCGGGGTTTTTTGGGTTCCTTTGGATTTTTTTTTCGTTATTTCGAGTTACTTTGGGTTTTCCGCGTTTTTTCGTATTTGGTCGGGTTCTTTCTTCTTGGAATGCACCGAACTTGAAACGATAGAGTTAAAACGATTTTCTTTCGGTTTGTTTTTTATGATGAAAGCACCCACTGCAAATCAATTATATACAGGGTGTCCCATATGCATTTTTCATCATGTTTTTTCACGTGTGGAGGCTAATTTCGGTAAAATGTCATACATGGTGTGCGATTTACAATGAATTTGCGATCGGGTGATATACGGGGTGTGCACTTCACAGGTTCTACTGCTTTTTTGCGCGCTCTCAAGTTTTTTGTGTTCCTTCGGGATTTTTTATGAAAAAGTTATTTCCGATTCATATACGGGATGTTACATAGGAGCTCCATGAAATAATTTCGATATTTTCTTCGTGGTAATAATTGAATTCGAATAGATGGAGTTACAACGATATTCTTTGGGTTAATTTTTTATGAAAAAATTATTTTCTATTTATATACGGGCTGTGCACATTGAAAGCACTGACTTTCACCAGGGTATTTCTTCGAGAGTTTTTCCTTCTGCATTTTTCATGGAAAAAGCACCCACTACGAATCGATTATATAGTGGGTGTCCTATGTGCAAGTGATCATGATTTTTCGCGTATGGGATCTAATTTCGATAAAATGTCATACAGGGTGTGCGAATTACAATGAATTTGCAATCATGTGATATACGGGGTGTGCAATTTACAAGTTATTTTGCTGATTTCGATAAAATGTAATACAGGGTGTGCAATTTACAATGAGTTTACGTTCGGGTGATATACGGGGTGTGCAATTTACAAGTACTTTTGTTTTTTACGCGCTTTCGGTTTTTGTATTTCTCCGGGTTGTTTCGCGTGTCTTCGAGTTTTTGTGCGCTTTCAAGTTATATGTAATTGTTCGGGTTTTTCAGGTTCCTTTGGATTATTTGTGTTACTTGGGGTTCTTTCGTGTTCTCTCGCGTTGTTTCGTGTAATTTCGGTTTCTTTCGTGTAAACTTCGGTTTCTTTCGTGTTTCTCCGGATTATTCCGTGTTTTTCGCTTTTTTCGCGTTCTTTAAAGTATTTTCATGTTTTTGGCTTTCAACGGGTATTTTGACGTGTTTCGTGTTTCTGCGCGATTCATTGAATGTATGGGCCCTATTGATCTATGGTCTATATTGATCTATGGTCTATATTGATCCATGGGCCAATTGAACTACTGGCCAATTGAACTACTGGCCAATTGAACTACTGGCATATTGAACTGCTGGCCTATTGAACTACTGGCCTATGGATCTACGGGCCTATTGATCTACCCGCTTACTAGTCTATTATATTAAAGCAATAAGGGTGGGCGTGGCTAACTAGGGTCCCGTCAGGGACCCGCGAGGCGAAGCCGAGCCAGCGGCCCGCAGGGCCGCTCGAGAGGCAATCTTAAAACGGATCGAAAGGGCGTATCCTCTTCTAGGAGAAGCGACCGAGAAAAACCCCCCGGGCGCTCTTAAAATACCCGAAATTTTCAAACGAAAAAGTCGAAAAACGTCGTTTTTGGCGAAATCGCCGAAAGCGTCCCCGCGTTCGAACGTTCCCGTCCGAAGATATACCGTTTTGCGGGGCGGGGGAGGTCGCTATTTCGAGAGGAAGAACCGCCGGGGTTCCCGCTACGAGCTGGACCCCGGAGCTACCCTGGATGGGTACGAAAATTCGGTAAGAAAATGGGCAATTTTCGGATTCTCCAACTCCGCGAAACGTCAAAAACCACTATGATGCTTTCGCTCGCTGCGGGCTCTACACGTCCCTAAACGCCCTGTCAAGGGTAGAAAACGAAACTTGAGGAAATTCCCCATCTCTGGGTACCAATTTTCATATCCAAGTAGCGAGATAAGACCGTGAATTCTTCATTCCAAATTCGCTAATTTCTACGAAAATCGTGATAAAATGTCAGAATTTCTCATTCGGTTCCGATGATAGCCGAACGCGAGCTCCGATTTTGAAAATTCGGCATCGATTTTTCGTTCGATATCGGCGGTAGAAGATCGTTCAGGATTTTCACGTGGTCGAATAAGAATCTACAGGAGATTCCGAATCTCCATATACCACTTACAGATCGGGAAGCGAACAAAAAATACCTAAATTATGCGTTTGAAAATCGGCATTTCAGGCTCTGTTTCGCGCCATTGCGATGTAGCTTGACGCAGATCTGTCTGACCTTCAGAATTGTCATTTCGAATTTGCAAGTAAATTCGATTGAAACATTCCGTTGAGGGTAATATTTATATATTCGGTTTTCATAACGATTAATTCTCTTTATTTACAGTAAATATTCCATCTGGAAGAATGAATATCAAAATATAATGCCTTCGATGTCAATACGACATATGTAAACACGATTTGGAAGTACAAAAATTAGCTCAGGTATTTATTCGATTATAAATCAAAGATAAATCAATCTAGCATATCGTTTCATTTCAGTTATCTCTCAAGAATGAATGAATATATATCAAAATACATTTTTCTGAGATGTAAACAACGGATGTTCTATTTATTTACATGACATT